>OZ023263.1:11027767-11100267 GCA_964006375.1 Tillus elongatus | reverse complement strand
GGTCCTAGTTCGCGCTCATTTGAAAACATTTTTGCAAAGTCTCATCATCGATACCTCTCTAATAGTGAATTTTTTTAAATAAAAATTCACTAACAATAAAAAGGGCAAGCAAAAACTTGATCTCTAACATAAATATTTATATAGTAATTTGGATACAAAACACAAACAAAGTAATTGATAAACGGGAAATATACCTTACAAAAAATATACTAAGAAGCGGAACATAAAAAGATTCCTGTGGTTCATGCATTGAGGGTAATTGTATGCATGTAGAATGGGAATAAGAACCTCCAGGACGCAGGTTTCTGCCCCATCGCCCAAGAACACGGGGGGGGGGGGGGTCCTCCTTCCCATTGTGCATGCATCAACCACCTTCAAAGCATAACGCACAAGAAAATATTCTAGGCAGTAACCCCCAAGAAGAGGGAAGGCTTAATTAATACATTGTGGCAACACAAATTTTGAAAAGTAGAGGTTATTTAGGGCGCGTTAGCAGTTATAAACTTGATTTCATCATCATGTCACAGTAATATTCTGATCATAAAATATTACTTCCAACTGTATGCACACTAAAATCAGTAAAATACATTTATAAAATTTAATAAAAACAACAGTTTCATAAAAATAGGTAGCCGCATTATCATATCTCTCTAGTAAGTGTATCATATTTAAAACCTAAATTTTAGGCTAATATTCCAATTTGATATTGACAATTATTGACAATAAATAACATTACCACAGAATCAAAGATTAGTGAGGAGAAGATAGGAAACGCCTATAAGCCACCTGTAGGTACACAAGAGCTACCAGCTTTTTGGTTGACTCTAGATATCATCTGACACGCCTATAGCACTCTAGACCCTTAAAATGACAGAAATAGAGCCGGTAAATTTGAAAACTTGTGACGATAAATTTGAAACTCTAATAGAAGTTTCCACTGCACTGACTGTAAAATATTTTTGCACTTATTATGAGCAATAATAATAAAATGTTAAACACAAAATGATGATGTTGAAATATTTGTTATTATAGGTTCGTTAACCAGGAAAGTCGGCCCAGGTTTTCCCGGAAAATGTTGTTTTCTTTCTGAAAAAGTATATCTTCGGAAATAACAAAATAAGGGCAACCAAATTTGGTACGCATGTTTGTGTTATAAAGAGTGAACCATGTACCAAAATGTAGGTCTGTAAATTTAAAGATAAAAACTTATGGGTAGTTAAAGAAGAAAAATTTGGAGTTTTCCTCAAAACGTCAAAGTCGCGATTTGAAACGTCAATCAATCAAAATTGGCAAAATTTAGCCAAAGAACCTGAAACATACGGATTATGTAAAGAAAATGTCGCAAGAAGAGTGTTCTGCAAACCCTTAAGTTTCAGATTCAATCGTCATTGCCCTTCATTTTATTAAAATATTTACAGAAAATTCATTTAAAATCGACCCTTTCTCTGATGCTTGTAACTTTAGTTAAGTTGGTGCCTTTTTGGATATTTATTTGTAGGTTTAGTAAAGTTTATGGTTTAACGGTCTATAATTTTTAGCTCATTTTCGTAGAAAAAATGCGTTAATGAGGAAACCCCGACTTTTGGATTTCACAATTCTTTAAATGGGTGCAAACTAAGCTCCCTAGAATCCATATTCGGGTTTAATTTCAGTTTTTATCTGTTTACATATATATATATATATATATATATATATATATATATATATATATATATATATATATATATATATATATATATATATATATATATATATATATATACTTTATTTGTTTGCTGTACTTTTGTGATTTTTTATTGCTTTACGTGGACTGCAATTTCGAACCGTCCCGGTTCACCATCAGCGCGCTACTGTGCTTTTGTCAATATCAATTGAGTAGCGTGCTGATGATGAACCGGGGCGGTTCGAAACTGCAGTCCACGTAAACCAATAAAAATCACGAAAAGTACAGCAAACAAATAAAGTATATATTTAAAAGTGATTACAGTGTAGTGCAACATTCCAAAAGATATATATATATATATATATATATATATATATATATATATATATATATATATATATATATATATATATATATATATAGGGTGGGGCATTTCTAGGGTAAAGTTCAATATAACTGTTGTTATACAAGATACGATAAAAAATTGCATACGTTAATTATAGGGTGTCTTGAGCTGCATCTTATAAAATTATTTAGATAATCACAGGTGGCCCATAAGTCGTTGGTGATACCTACAATTTTTTCCCGAGCATCCCTTATATTGTTGCATTTTTGCATTTTTTATCGAAATATGATGCAAGTTTATAAGAAAAAAATGTAGGCGCAGTAAATGCATTTTGGTAGCGAATTTTCGTTAAATGTTTCAAATTTTAATAACTCAATTTGCTATTAACCTAAAGTTCGTTGGCTAGGAAATTAGTTTTCGGGGAAAATTGTTCTACAGTTTCTAACAATAAGGTATTTTGATAAAATGTGGTATATTGTTTCTACTATATAGGTTATACCGGTAACGAAATTGATGCCACTTGCATTACAGAGACATATTTGCTATTAAAAACATTTTTATGAAAATTCACTTCCATAACGCACTCTCTGCGTCCAGACTTGTTATCCTTTTCTTCGCCCAGCAACCCTATTCGTCCGTAACTTTCCTACGGGTTGTGTGTGTGTTGTCTTCTTTCATGGCTGCGGACCTACGGGTTGAAACCTCAACATATCTCTTGTGGTTTGCGCATACAGGGATGGTGCTAAGCATAAACTTTTCTGAAAGTTGACCGTGCGATATCTGCAAATTGACTTTTAATTCTTTTAAAATTCTGTTGATGCACTACACAAGTCTGAAAGTTATTTGTAAATACTGTACATTTTCATATAATAAAGCCTCATAATTAAATACAGATGTATAGACTTTTTATCTGGTTTTACATTACTTTCTTCTTTGTAACCGATTTCGCCCTTTTACAGCATCGTCAGGCATTAATATTCTCTCTATACATCTTGATGTAGTGAAGAACGACTGCACCAAGTAAGGAGAACAACAATTAATAAATTAAAGAGGCCTAATAATTAAAATAGGGCTTTTTGAAACTGGTAATTTAGCGTACACCAGTTTGTAAGTATTTTTCGTCTTATTTTGGTAAAAAAAGCAAAAGGTTTAATGGGAATCTTTTGATTCTAAAACACTATTTGTGTATTAAAATGAACTATATCCATTTATTTAACTAGGATAGAAATAACCTGTTGGAGTCAACCCACACGAAAATAATAAGACGATGACATAATGCGTGAGAAGGCCGGCTGGAGAGCGCGTCAAGCGGTCTATTTATATTGTCGAAAAAACTGTTCTTGTCTTTCTTGTAATCATAAATAAAAATTTAATTACACAAAAGAAAATTAAAATATACATAACAATTCGATAAAACTCACCTGAAAGATATACTACAGATATTTGTAGATAAGATTAATTAAACACTGTTTTTTGTTTTTGAATTAATTGAAAAGATGTTTCTATGGCACTGGATTTTAAAATTTATATTTGAGAGTATCACCACATTACACCACATAACCTATAATCCTTATGTCTGGCACCTAACTAAAAGTTTGAAGTTTACTTCCCGCACAAATTAAACACATGCCGGTGTTTTTTATTGCTTGTCTATTTTAACAACTGGATCATGTCAATGTCAGGCTAAAATATTATGATCATGCTTTCTGTTGCTACCGTTTGGCGATGTAGATGTTCGTATTAAAACTGAAAGTAAAGAGATATGTAATGTACAAACATAAAATAATACTAGGCACTCTAAGCATTCATTTTCTGGTAGTGGTTTGGAAAAACTTTTCATGCTGCGACCTTGCCAGACTGCTTGCGAAAATATATAATTATCTCGGTGAATTATATCGAGTTTAATGCTTTCAAGATCGTCACGTAAATTGCCACCGAATAATTGCTATTGTTTTTATTTATTTTAATTTTAAATTGTTAACGAAATGATTTGATAATTTGATAAACTATGGTCAATGTTAATTTTAGGAAGTTGTTTGTTATTTTATTCTTTAATTATTTGCTACCTGTCACTAGTTATAACCTATTTTTTAAAACTAGAACATTGTTCAGTTACTTCTCGCACGTGGTGGCTCTTATTGAATAAAACCTGCGTTAAGTAAAAGTCTAAATAAAAATCTTTCACCCGTTTTTAATTTTGGCGAAAAATTCACTAACGTGTTCTCAACTGCCATCACAGTCCAAGGAAGATATCGCTTTCTTCTTCTCCTGCAGCTTTTTAATTTCATTGTAGTTTCCGCACTTCGTCAATTGTGCCAGGTTTTCCTCTTGGTCTAAGTCTCCCTTTTAATGTATTTGTATCTATAAGGTTCACTAATAGAGAGTCATGATTAAACATTGAATGAAAGGCTTCTCCTCCAGACACCAAAATTTATTTTAGATATCTCTTACTCCCGACGTGTTTCGACACTCTAAGAGGTCATCTTCAGGGGATAAATTTAAACAATTCTAAGAAATTGAACTCGAAACTATACAGATAGGTTCAACAGGTCACAACTTCATCCATTGTGCTAGGGGCCCTGCAACACTACATCTGCATATTGCCAGAAAATTGTCTTCAAAAACAAAAATCAATGAAAAATATCGGCGATTTTTAACAACAACCATGATGAGGGGCGGCCATTATGTGAAATTAATGGCCATAATTCACATAATGGCCGCCCCTCATCATGGGTGTTGTTAAAAACCTCCGATCTATTCCATTGATTTTTGTTTTTGAAGACAATTTTTTGGCAATATGCAAATGTAGTGTTATCCTGATATTGAATCTGTGACTTTTCAGACAGTTGCAAAAATAAATATGCATTTTGATAGAACTGGGAGTATTGATCCAACAAAGCGGACCATAAATGTGAATAATCGTGCAGACTCTCTAGCCATCCTCTCTAGCACATCCAACCCAGTTCACAGTTACGCGAACGACAGCACCCTCCACTCAAATATACAATATTCTAAGCCTGTCTCTTTAGCCCAATTAGATGAGGATCGCTGACTCATGGATCTTCAAAAAATATTAGACTGGGGAAGTAGAAATCTTGTACAATTCAACCCCACCAAATCTCAGTCTTGCTTTCTATCTCATAAGAGATACACCAGCCCTAGACCCATCACAATGAACAACCAAGTTATTCAAAGTAATGAGTCATTTTCACTTGTTGCCATTTCTGGATCGAAATCTCAATTGGCACCAACATGTCACATCAGTTGCAGAAGCGACTGCTAAGAAATTAGGTTTCCTCTTCCGGGCTCGCAAATACTTTTCACCAGCTAATCTCTATATCTTATATACTTCACAAATAAGACTAAACCTCGACTACTGTTCCCACAACTTGCGTGTCGCTGCCGCTTCTACACTCGCTATCCTGGACTCCATTCAGAAGAGAGCTATACGTCTCATCGGTGACCCCACCCTCTTACAAGGGCTGCCATCCCTTGCCCACCGACGTGCCGTTGGTCACCTCTCTCTCTCTCTCTCTCTCTCTCTCTCTCTCTCTCTCTCTCTCTCTCTCTCTCTCTTTTATAGATACCTGCACGGGCACTGCTCGGAGGAGCTTTCTTCCATAGTTCCTCCACCTGCTGTCCCCAACAGATCTACCAGGGGAACAGAGCGAATCCACCTTTTTACTGTCCAGGTCACCAGACATAGAACATCTTGCAATGTCCGCTCTTTTGTCCCGAGGACTTCCAAGTTGTGGAATTCCTTGCCGGCACATGTTTTTCCTTCTCCTCCAAACCTCCAAACCTTCAAGTCCAGAATTAAGAAGTTGCCTCTTTCCTCCTTATCGACACCCATGGTACGATAGTATTTAGGCTGTAAGCCATAGTCGTGTGTTGTTGAAATAAAAAATAAAAAAATAAAAAATAAAAAAAGACAATGGTATTATGAACGAGCTCCAAGGAAATCTGAGGATCAGTCTGAGCTAACTAGCAAGAAATCTTAACATGAAACGAACTGAGGTTTGGAGGTGCCTTAAGCGAAAGAAATAAAATGCCTATATCCTAAAATTTTTGCATACCTTGGAACATAGCGATGAAGAACTTTTTTGTCTTAAATAATGTTTAGCGATGAAGCTACCTTCACAACTAACGGAGTGGTGTCTTCCCAGAATTCAAGGTATTGGTGCGATCAAAATCCAAATTGGATATAAATTGTAAGAGGCAATACTCTTCCAAAATTAATGTCTGGTGTGGCATATTACACAATAAAATAATAGGATCTTCCTTTTTTAAGGAAAATCAACGCAGAAAATTTTCTTAAATGTTTAAACAACGAATTATGGACGTTTTAGAAGATATACCTATAAGACTTTTTTCTCCCTCAGGGCTCGTCCGCGGCCTTGCCGCCCCGATAGCACCGCAACCCTTGGTTGATTGTGCATAACCTATAAGACTTAGATAGGACATGATTTTTTAACTGGGTGGTGCTCTTGTGCATAATGCAAGAATAGTAAGGAAGTGGTTAGAAACGAAATTTCCGGTGGAATTTTTTTTACCATACATTAAACGTGTCACCGATAAAATGAGCCGAATTTTCAGAACCCATAATATCAAAACCGTATTCACAACAGACCAAAAACTGTCAAATCTGATAAAAACTCCCAAGGATACGATTTCAAACGAATCCCAGGGAGTTTAGGACAAACAAATAGACGCATCCACAATAGATTATATGAACACACCCTCGCAGTTAGAAAATCCGACCCCTCATCGGCGCTGGCCATGCATCGTATTCATACAGGACACAAAATAGACTTCGACAATGCCAAAACAATAGCCTTGGTTTACAATTTCAAAACCAGAATTATCCGCGAAGCAATCGAGGTCGAAAAACGACCGGATTGTTTAAATAAGAGATATGAAGGTCTTCGTCTTCCGATTACTTGGAAACCTCTTATATCTTCATTACAAACACACAAAAAGACAATAAACAATAGACGATTTTATTTCCCCATTACCTAACTCAACAAATACCTTCAATCATCTCAATCCTTTAAGTACCGTGACGAAAGCCCCTGACTCAACAAATACCTGCAATCCTCTTAATCCTTTTAGTATCGGGACGAAAGCCCCTGACTTAATCAACGGTGACCCGACTCATTACACTGATAACAAATCAGGTAGACGAAACGGTACATACAATACAAGACTTGCAACGAACTGCCGGATCTCTCTTAGGCCTAGGGTTGAACACACTGAGACCTTAGAGACGATCTCCGGCGAGATTTAGGGGGTAGGCAGATTGAGGCCGCGTAATCGAGCTATAACAACCCAACCCACCTTTGTCCACCGCTCTAAGTAATAGGCAGATTGAGGCCTTAGAATTCATGTCCTTACATATTTCCTTTACCGCTTGAAAATGGCTCCAAAACAGGAGCCGAAACGTCGAGTTTTAATAAATTCTGGACGTGGTTCAATTCGAGAACCAACTATGTCTCATATATATATATATATATATATATATATATATATATATATATATATATATATATATATATATATATATATATATATATATATATATATATATATATATATATATATATATATATATATATATATAATTTGAATTGAAACTGAGGCCGGATATGTGTTCTAGGGGGCCTAGTTAGCGCTCATTTGAAGATTTTTTTTTTAATTCAAAAGTCGGGATCTTCTCATTAGTAATTTTTTTAAAGAAAATTCACTAAAAGTGTGTTCAATGTGATTTAACTGCATCCAGATCGGTTATTCTGCAAATCTTGTTACGAATGTCTGCTAATAAGTACTTAGGACGATTAAAACGTTTTAAAACTGAAAATTACGATCCATAAATTCAGTTCGTGACTTACAAGTTATTGTTCGAAAATGACAAATTGCATTACAAAAACCACGACCAAATTGCTCATTGTGAGCTTCTTGAAAAGTATAGTCACCGGTACAGAACACAATATTCATTTGTAAACACAAAGGGAATGATAAATGCATCTTTTACTATCCTAAATATACGTTAGTCTACTCTTGTAACGTTTCTGTCGTATTTTATTGCACCTTTTTAAAACTGCAGTCTGCAGTCTGTTATTGTGTTTTCTTATTTGCTACGGTTATTTTTGCCATAGTGAACTTTTCGTTTTCTTTTGTTGCTCTCAGGAAAAAATTAAGGCGTAGCCTGTGGACCGACCAAAAAGGCAGTACCACGTTTATTTCCACTGTCATGCATTTGTTCTTTCTTTCCAGCATCATCTTTTAAATGATGTTAAGAAAACTAAATTTTTGCTTTTAACGTATGGATCTAAATTTTGGTATGTGGTTCACATTTTATAATTATGTATAGCTGCGTACCCTATTGGTTGCCATAGCTTTGTTATTTCCGGAGATATAACGAAAGAAAACCCAAAATGGTTCGGGAATATCTGGTCCGATCTTCCTGGCTAACGAACTCATACAAGCTACTTACAACAGGAAAGTACTCACCAATTTTGATCCAAATCGGCCCATTATTTTTTGAGTTATCAGTAGTGTATATATATATATATATATATATATATATATATATATATATATATATATATATATATATATATATATATATATATATAGTGTCCCAAACTGGATGGGAATGTATTGCTATCTTCGTTATTATTAAAGATAGGGAGACGGCTAAATTAGCAATGTTTTGTAGAATGTCATGCTCGTTCCAAATATGACTTGTTTTCTTTTCGTTTTCAAGTTATTTTGAAAAAAAAACAAAATTTGTCGATTTCTTTTTTCTTCAATATCTAAGTAGGCCTTGATCTAACATGTCTGAGACTTGCACATTATCAGGACACTTTTTACAGAGTTATCTTTTTGTGCTATTCTCAACTTTGGAATGTCATATGTTTTTGAGCTACATGTAACAACCTTTGTTTTTATTATGGCAGCCATATAGGATTTTTTGCTCATGTGATAGTCTGTGAAAAGAGCTTTCACATGATGTACAACATGCTTGAGAAATCTTGTAATTGCACTGACAATTTTGAGAAAAACCGTTTGAGGATAGTAGGCTATGAAATCCAATACCAGAAAACAAATGACAACAAAAAAAAAGTTTTCAAAAAGCAGTAGTCCATGGAGTCTAAAATAGACGTCTACTTTTAACATAATTTTCCGTAATGATTCACGATGAAAAAATAGGAACTTGAACACACCAATGAATCGGCCCATTATTACAAATGATATTTTACATTACAACATTATCCTAAAAAATTGTTATAATTTAATTAAATAAGTAAACCTAGTAAATAACTAAATTTGCTAACAGAACTCAATAAATAGCAGATTAATGATTTACGAAGACGCCTTTGAAATTTGTTTGATTTTTAAACGTAAGTCAACTGAAAAACAACAGAAGAAAGGTTGATATGGATATAACACTATCGCGACAATTAAGAATACTGTCATTCTTAATTATCTGAACAATTTGAGGTGTATTTAACACGTTGCTTAAAATTTTGTACTAAATGGTTTATTTCCTGTTTATTTTAAATATTATTCAACAATATGTTCAGTAATGAAGAATATTTTGACATGTTGGAATGTTATATTCGTTCTAACCGAAATACTGAGGCAGCTGCAAATTCATATCAAAACAACTACCCAGAAAGACGACACCAAACACCAAAATATTTCGCAGGATAGTGACCAATCTATTGAACGACGGTAGCTTCCACGCAAAGAAACTACCAATGCCTTGAAATGAAGAAAGAAATAATGCCGTCTTACATATGTCAAACAGGTTTCAATCTGTTCGGTTTTATGGTGGACAAATTGACGTTCCCAAAAGTACGGTACACCATGTATTAAAACAAAGTCATTACCATCCATACAAACCTACAATCATACAAGGCTTAAATGTTGACGATTGCCCTAAGCGACTTCAATTCTGCAGATGGTGTGAAGGACAATGTCAGTAAGATGAAACTTTTCATTTGAAAATAATATGGACTGATGAATCCACATTTACAAATTGTGGTGTGTATAATCTCCAGAATAGGCATTATTGGGCAAATGAAAATCCCCATGTAAAGGAAGAAAGACGATTGCAAGACAGATTTTTAGACTGTTATTTTTATTTGTAGATTAAAAATTTCAGGTAACTTCATTGTTGGTCCGTCCTTTTTCGAAAATAATTTAACTAGGGAAAGGTATCTTATCTATAGAGAAATGATATCTTACCAACAATTAGAAGAGTTCATGATAATGTAGACGAGATTTGGTACCAACAAGACGGTTGTCCAGCTCATAATAGGATCGTCAAAGAATTTTTGTACCAAATTTTTAATAATCGTATCATTTGTAACAATGGGCCGGTGCATTGGTGTGCTCGAAGTCCTGATATAACACCCATGGATTTTTATTTTTGGGGTACTCTGAAGAATGATGTGTATAAAGTCGATCCACCACAAAATATCAATGAATTACGAAACAGAATCACGGAAGCTATAAATCATATTAACCAAAACACCCTCACCAGAGTTTGCAGGCATGTTTCAAAAAGGTGTATAAAGTGCATTGAACAAAACGGTGGCATATTGAACAATTTTCTATTTAGTGTATTTTTAAGTTTATATTAGTGAATTTTCGTAGAAAAAATTCACTAATGGGGAGATCCCGACTTTTGAATTTTGAAAAAATTTTTGCAAATGAGCGCGAACTAGAACCCATATCCGGGGTCAGTTTCAATTTTTATATGTTTATATATATATATATATATATATATATATATATATATATATATATATATATATATATATATATATATATATATATATATATATATATATATATATATATATATATATATATATATATATATATATATATATATATTTATATATATATATATATATATATATATATATATATATATATATATATATATATATATATATATATATATATATATATATATGTATCACACCGATAACTCAAAAAATAATGGGCCGATTTTGATAAAATTTGGCATGTACCTTTCTTTTGTTAATAGCTTGGATAAGTTCGTTAGTCAGGAAAATCGGACGAGGTTTTCCGGGAAAATTTTGAGTTTTCATTCGAAAAAAATTGATATCTCAAAAAGTAATAAGCCGATTTTAATAAAATTTGGCACATACGTTCCTTTTATAAATGGCTTTGACATGTTTGTTAGTCAGGAAAATCAAACGAGGTTTTCCTGGAAAATTTTGAGTTTTCATTCGAAAAAAATTCATATCTCAAAAAGTAATAAGCCGATTTTAATAAAATTTGGCACATACCTTACTTTTGTAAATGGCTTTGACATGTTTGTTAGTCAAGAAAATCGGACGAGGTTTTCCGGGAAAATTTTGAGTTTTCATTTGAAAAAAATTCATATCTCAAAAAGTAATAAGCCGATTTTAATAAAATTTGGCATGTACCTTCCTTTTGTAAATGGCTTTGACAAGTTCGTTATTTAGAAAAATTGGATGAGGTTTTCCGGGAAAATTTTGAGTTTTCATTTGAAAAATTTTTTTATCTTAAAAAATATAAAATCTATGATAACCAAATTTGGTAAGTAGGTTTACGATATAAAAAGTAAACTATACACCAAAATTTAGATTTCTATGTTACAAGAAAAAAAAGTTATAATAAAATATTTTGTGCCAGATCATTTCTATGAAAATTCACTACCATAACGCACTTGCTGCGTCCCGAACATTTTTTTATTATTTGTTGAGTTACGTTTCTAATTGTGTTGTTTTGTGAAGTTTAAGTTTCTATTTGTTATTGCCTGGTTTCGTTATTAAACTGTTTCACATAATATTACGTAGCATTATTACCTAATTAAGTATTGTAAATTAAGCCACAATATTTTTTTACCGTGAATCATTACGAAAAATTAAGTTAAAAGTAGAGGTCTAGTGTTAGACTCCATGGCCTACTGCTTTTTGAACACTTTTTTTTGTCATTTGTTTTCTGGTATTGTATTTCATAGCCTAATATCCTCAAAACGGTTTTTCTCAAAATTGTCGGTGCAACTACAAGATTTCTCAAGCATGTTGTACATTATTAGAAAGCTCTTTTCACAGGCTATTACATGAGCAAAAAATCCAATGTGGCTGTCATAATAAACACAAACGTTGATACCTGTAGCTCAAAAACAAATGACAATCCAAAGTTGAGAATATCACAAAAAGATTACTCTGTAAAAAGTGTCCTGATAATGTGCAAGTCTTAGGCATGTCAGATCAACGCCTACTTAGATATTGAAGAAAAAATAAATCGACAATTTTTTTTCAAAATAACTCGAAAACGAAACGAGACAGGGCAAAATACAAGTCATATTTGGAACGAGCATGCAATTCTACAAAACATTGCTAATTTAACCGTCTCCCTATGTCTAATAATAACGGATATAGCAATACATTCCCATCCAGTTTGGGACAGACTGTATATATATATATATATATATATATATATATATATATATATATATATATATATATATATATATATATATATCTGTGTGTATGTGAGTGTGTATGTAAATAAAAAGGAAAAATAACTGCTATGTTTATAATTTGGCAGATACTTTACTTTTCTAAATATGAATTAAATTTCCTTCTGGAAATCTTTTGTATAACTTCAATGAAAGTTGTAATACAAGTTTATTTTAAAGAGACTTACACTGTCTACAGATATAGCATAATTAATTTTTTTAACTTCATAGAAAATTGAGTTTTGGCATATTTCTCGAAAGAAGTTTGAACGCAAGATTTTTTTTGATAATAGAGAGATATCGATGGTAACACTTTCGAAAGAATTCTTCAAATGTGCGCGTACTAGGACCTCTAGAATCGATCTTCAAGGTC
This sequence comes from Tillus elongatus, assembly GCA_964006375.1. Taxonomy (NCBI): domain Eukaryota; kingdom Metazoa; phylum Arthropoda; class Insecta; order Coleoptera; family Cleridae; genus Tillus; species Tillus elongatus. Next base: position 11,087,354 of record OZ023263.1, on the reverse strand, counting down.
TGTGCAAGTTTAAAGTAATAACTTTACTAATATGCTGTATAATAATAGTGTACAATTCTTATGAAAATTCGATACTATAACGCACTTACTGCGTCCCGAATTTTTTTCTATATACATACAGCAGTGGGTGTGTTTTTGTTTTTATCGTGCCATTAAGTTTTTTTAACACACCTTAATACAATGATTAAATGTATGCCTTATAAAAATATGACTACTAATAAATTATCAGTTGTAGATTTTTCTTCATCTCAAACTTTCCGTGACTGGATTTTTTTTATGATTTTCATAATTTGACTTGGAAGTTCTACTATATTTTGATAAAATTTGTAAGTAAAACTCTTAACCACATTTTTGCCCATAACGACTACGTAGGGGAGAGTGGTATATACTGGGACGCTTTTTTTCTTTGGGCTGTACATTTTTTGTTTTTATAAATGAACTTAAAATAATTGTCATATCTTGATTGTATCACTATTGCCTATGTTATTGCCAAAATTTAGTTAAAAAAATCGATTAGTGTGCCAAAAAATATGAGTGTCTCACTATGTACCACTGTCTCATTATGTACCATCCCTCTGGTTTATACTGGGACATCATCAAAAAAGTCGTCAAATGAAACACTTTATTAGAAAATATAAAAACAAAACATAAATTAAACATTCTAATAGAGAAATGACACAAATAAGTATTCTTATATGGTAACAAAATAACAAAAATAAATATTCTTGTGATAATAAAATACCCAAATATCCTATTATGGTGCAAATTGCTGCCTAACTAATATTATAAAATTGAAAATCGAAATTAAATCGCATTTGCTTCATTGCCCTTTCAGTGCCTCCAACAAATGTGGGTTTTGGCAATTTAGAAACAACATTTTTTTTATCGAGAGTGTCTTCGTCTTTTGTTTCCGGAAATACAAATTTATTATTTGATAATTTCCTTAGAAAGTTGATTTTATAACTTCCTTCTTCAACAGCCTCTACTTGTCCCACAAAGTATTTTCGGTGCTTTTTATGAGAATGCGTGATTTCATAAAATGCAATAACAAAATCTGTAACTTTTGTGTCGTCGTTTTCATCATCCACCTTCTCCTCTTCCTCTTCTATAAAACTCACATCACTTGGATCACTTATGACTTCATATTCTATGTCATCTTCACTACTAGAGGGTTCAACAAGTATTTTTCTCTTAACACTTTTAGGTTTTGTCAGTTTTGATAGTTTAAGACTTTTTTTGCGCATCTTTTCCATTTCTTCTTTCTCTTTTTCTTCCAGATTTGGTGTGTCTGTTAGGATTGTTGATTTTGCACGTTTTCTTCCTTTTCTAACAGTTTTTCTTTCTTGTGCTTTAACATATGGCCTAAGCTCTTCTGGTTTTGTGAACTTCTTGGTGGGTTCTGCAGAACGTGTGACCTGAGAAGTGGAACTTGTACTAGGTTGTGGTTCATTTTGAGGTTCATTTATTTTGTCAGTTTCAGTATCATTAGTCGTGTCTTGATCTGGTATTTGTCTATCTGTTACAGCAGAACATAAAAAATCCGATTCGTCGAAAACTTCAGGGTTAAACGGAGCTATACCAGAATTCCGAAATCCACTCATGATGTTTGATGGTACAAATGCTTGATGAAAAGCTGTTCCTGCAATCTCTGCTATATTGTAGATATTTACGGGAATTCCTGGATGGTTCAGTAGCCAGTCATCAACTGCTTTGTTATAATAAGTTTTAAATGGACCATAGCATGACACGTCTAGCGGTTGTAATTTATGACTGCAGTGAGGAGGCAGGGTCAGAAGTATCACTCCATTTTCTTTACAAAATTTGATCACATTGAAGTCACAGTGGCTTTCGTGGTTATCCAAAATAAGTAAAATTTTATTTTCTAAGCTACATCTGGTGTAATTAGTTAAGTGTTCAACATATTTCAGAAAATTTGGAGAGGTCATCCAGCCGGTGGGATGGGCAGCGCCTTTTGATCCCGGGGGAGCTCCGTTGAGCATATGAGGTTTAAAATTGTGCCTCGGAAATACAAACATGGGTGGTGTGTATGTGCCGTTTGCACATATGGTATTACACATAGTCACTAGAGTTCCCCTTTCGGCACTCGTTATTTTCCCCACTTGTTTGTCGCCACACGCTGCCAGAATTTTTGGCGGTTTTTGAACGGTTGTTACTGCAGTTTCATCACAATTATAAATTTGAGTTATTTCAAATTTGTGTTTTGACAATGCACGTTGGAGGTTATCAAAAAATATTTGAACATTATGCTTATTGAAGCTAGTAGCTCGCGTGATGCTCGTGGCCTCAGGCGTCCGTAAACTAATATTTGTCTGTCGTTTGCGAAATAAACGTATCCACTCCATTCCTGCTTTTTTATTGTCTTCCCAAGACTGGGGTATCTTCTTATTATTGGCAATCGCAAATTTGTACGCAAATTCCCGTGTGGAAGCAACAGTTAGTCCATAGCACATTTTTGAGCATTTAATTAGATAAAGTGCTAAAGCCGCTTCTTCATCGTCAGTGAATATTTGAGAAAATCCATGTTTCCGTTCAAAGCAAAAACTTTCTCGTTCATCTTCTGGAGTATTTCTGTATTTGGCTACCATCCTTTGCAAAGAAGACCTGCTCACACCATAAATATCTGCTGCAGTTCTTAAATTCTGCCTGCCAGAAATAATACTATCTACGGCAGTGCTCATCTGCGATTGACGCTGATTGTGGGAAGTCTTACTCTCTTTTATTGTTTTGGACTGATCCTTTCTTGGAATTTTTGGCATCTAGGAGGGAAAATGTCAAGTTTTACTTAATAGAAATATTAATTTGCCATTTTTCGAATATGGTGGTATATAGTGAGACGCAGTGGTATATAGTGGGACGTGTCCCACTATAGACCACATCAACTTGTCCCACAATAGACCACTAGGCACCTTTGTAAAAATAATTAAATTTTTGGACAATATATTTTGATAAGCTATGACAAATGGTAAGATACCTTGGTGATAGTTGGTAGGGCCCCCTCACCAAATTTGAAATTTATATTTCACAAAATAACTGTTTTTTAGCACAAATATTACACGCGTTAAATGTAACTTTTCGCTGAATTATATCGTGCAGCCATTTTATCACGTGAATGCTCCAATGGTAACTATGATTTCTGTGGTTTAAAACTACGATGTTTGTACATGCATCACTGTAAAAATACCAAGATTGGACTATCGACAACTAGATGGCCACAGAGTCCCTTGTCCCACTATAAACCACGGCCCAGTATATACCACTCTCCCCTACGTATACCTATTTGACAGCTTACGAGTACATGAAATTTATGTTTTCGTTCTCTTTATTCTGTAGGTGTATAATAAATATGTGTGTAAATAAAATTATAGTTTTTTTTACTGAGGTATATCATACTCGTCTACATGAGGGCCAATAAGATGTAAAATGAGATTTTATTGCATTTCCATATGTCGCGAACATAAATAAATACGGCAACAATGTTTTACCAATATTATACATATGTGTATCAATCGAAAGATAAGCATGTATTAAAAAGTCATTTATCAATTTAATGTTTAACATGTGGGAATTTTTCTCCGAAACAGTGCAACTAAATTAACATTGCTATTTTAAACATTTGCTCAAAATTACTTATCAAAATTCAAAATCTATCAAGTTTTATTAAAGTGCCAAAATAGAAAAAGATTTTTTTGTGGCATAAAACGAAAAAAATGAAACAAAATGATATTTAATTAGCCTGGAAACCTTCCATTTGATTTCGTTAATTCGGTAACAATTATAATATTGACATGCTTCCAGTTAATTTTCTTTAAAAAAAATCACTAATGAGGAGATACCGACTTTTGAATTTTAAGAAAATTTCTCAAAATACGCGCAAATGAGACACCCTAGAAAACATATCCGGAGTCAGTTTTAATTTTTATACGTTTATATATATATATATATATATATATATATATATATATATATATATATATACATATATATATATATATATATATATATATATATATATATATATATATATATATACAGGCTGTTTCAAAAAACATGCACCATCGCTCGTGGGGCAATTCCTTGCTAAAAAATAAGAAAAAAAGTTCCTGTGCACATGGGCCCGGAAACGCATAGTTTCCAATATACAGGGAGTTGAATTTTAATTTTTTTTAAAATTTTTTATAAATAATTTCAAAACCACTGGATTGATTTAATGAAACTTGGAACTTAAAAGTGTATTATGAAAGTGCATCTTCTCAAGTGAAAATCTGCTTAGAACTGCGTCAGTGGCGTGCGTACGGGGTAACTGTAAAAATTCATTTGGGGAAAAAATATGTGCGCCACTGTCTTTTTCCAATTTTGATACATCATTTATGAAGCTTATTACATAAGCCACAAAAGCTGCTTCTTGGTATTTTTTCGTTCAGGGTATCCCCTAGGAGATATGATTAATTTTATAAAAAGGGGCAACATACCGATTAGTCGGCGTAATAATAATAATAATAATAATAATAATAATATATGTTTACTGCAACCATAAGAATATGAAAAACAAAACATACAGTAAACATTACAGCAATAAACGTGCAAATAACTAACCTACGTAAAACTTATTGGTGATGAACATTGAAATGAATATTACAAACATTGATAAAAAATGATAAATAAAAAATAAAAAATAAAAATAAAAAATGAAAAAAGTAATCGTAAAGACACCATGATTTTTCCAAACTCTTGTTTTTTGTACATTACTCAATTGACTTTAATAACAAAGCTAAAGAAAATGTTGAAAGTGACCACCATTAGCGTCGTTACAATTATTTAACCTTCTGCCCAAAGATCTTCTTACTCTCCTGCAAATATTTTGATCTTCTCTAATGCTGTCAAATGCATATTCTATTCTTCCCAACAATTCTTCTCGTGTATTTACTGGTGTTTTATACACTATTTCTTTTAAATGACCCCACAAATAAAAATCGAGAGGATTCAGGTCCGGAGATCGAGGTGGCCATGACACCGGACCTCCACGACCAATCCATCGGTGACCGTATGTGTTGGCTAAATATGTTCTTACAACTGCTGCAAAATGTGCGAGCGCACCATCATTCTGGAACCACATTGTACCATTTCTCATAAAAAGCGGTAGTGACAACGGCAAATAATTTTGTAAAAAGTTTAAATATGATTCATGGTCAAGAGGATTCGGTAGAACAACAGGACCAATTATGTGATGTTCAATAATAGCAGCCCAAATATTGATGGAAAATTGATACTGCGAATTTGCAATTCTTAGAAAGTGTGGGTTTTCATCGGCCCATGTATGTAAATTGTGAAAATTTACGATACCTTTTCGCGTAAATGACGCCCCATCAGTAAATAGTACACGTTTAGAAAAATGTTGGTCGTGCCTAAGTTTGTTTAAGAACCACTGACAAAACATTACCCTTGGTTGAAAGTCCCTAGGTAGAAGTTCCTGGACACGTGTAAAATGATAGGGATATAAACTTTGATCCTTCAGAGTTCTGTGAACTGATGATGCCGAAATATTACCCAGTTCGGTGGCAATAATTCTCGTACTTGTACTAGGATCACGTTCAACTTTATTTAATATTGCCTCTTCAACTCGTACAGTTAGGCAGTATCTTCTGCGTCCAGAGTCAGCTTTTAAAGGTTTTAAAGAACCAGTTTCTCTCAAATGTCTTACAATACGTGGGAAAATATTTTTGTCAGGAATTCTTCTTTGCGGATAAGTTTCCTGATAAACTCGCACAGCTTGTCTAGCATTTTGATTTGTTTGTCCATAAATTAACAACATATCAGTCAAATCCGCTGAAGTGTACTTAATGAAAACCATATTGAGAGGAGGAAATAATATTAATGAGCAGCTCAGTATCAACAAATAACTAAAAACGAAAATACTGCACCGTATCAAAATTTAAAGAATAGCACGAAAACTCTTTTGACGCCTACAAAGCACTTCAAAATTGTAGAATTTAGAGAACTGTCAAAAATTATAGTTTCATGGCACTTTACGATTACTGTTTTCATTACTCCAACGAATCGGTATTTTGCCCCTTTTTATAAAATTAATCATATCTCCTAGGGGATACCCTGAACGAAAAAATACCAAGAGGTAGCTTTTGTGGCTTATGTAATAAGCTTCATAACTGATGTATCAAAATTGGAAAAAGACAGTAGCGCACATATTTTTTCCTCAAATGAATTTTTACAGTTACCCCGTACGCACGCCACTGACGCAGTAGTAAGCAGATTTTCACTTGAAAATATGCACTTTCATAATACACTTTCAAGTTCCAAGTTTCATTAAAATCAATCCAGTGGTTTTGAAATTATTTATAAAAAATTAAAAAAAAAATTAAAATTCAACTCCTTGTATATTGGAAACTATGCGTTTCCGGGCCCATGTGCACAGGAACTTTTTTTCTTATTTTTTAGTAAGAAATTGCCCCACGAGCGATGGTGCATGTTTTTTGAAACAGCCTGTATATATATATATATATATATATATATATATATATATATATATATATATATATATATATATATATATATATATATATAAAACCAATAACGCAAAAAATAATGGGCCGATTGCTGAGTACCTTCCTTTTGCCAGTGGCTTGGATAAGTTCGTTAACCAAGAAAATCGGTGTAGGAATTCCCGGAAAATTGTGTTTTCTTTGGAAAAAAGTTTACAACTCCGGAATAACAAAGTAAGGGCAACCAAGTTTGGTACGCGCGATTGCAGTTATGGGCAGGTAAAGAAAAACAATGCAGTTTTCCTCAAAACGTCAAAGTCGCGATTTGAAACGTCAAAATTCGCAACATTTAGGCAAAGAACCTGAAACAAATACTTTAGTCACTAAGTGAGTGGTGGACGTGCCGCCACCTAGTTGCGGAACCAAGTAGTATGTTGTCACGCTAGCTCCAAATAACACAAAGTGTTAAAAAATAGAGTCTGTATACAACTAACTAACAATTGAGTAAATTGTTAGCCCTGGCCCATTTCTACCTTAATATGGGGACAAAGTATGTAAGACTAGATGCATTCTCGCAACAATTAGAACCGTAGACCGGTTTCTCTCTCATTGGAGCTCTTCAGTACGGCATACTCATTGCAGCAATAATACATCTATAAAGTAATACGGCTATAGTAGCCAGCCTTTCAACACTAAGTGAGTGGTGGACGTGCCGCCATCTAGTTGCGGAACCAAGTAGTATGTTGCCACGCCAGTCTCTATTTCTTTAACACTTTGTGTTATTTGGAGCTGGCGTGACAATATAATACTTGGTTCCGCAACTAGGTGGCGGCACGTCCACTACTCAAAGAGTGAACTCTGTACCAAAATTTAGATCTCTAGCTTTAAAGACAACGAAGTTATGGGCAGTTAAAGAAACAAATTTTGGAGTTTTCCTCAAAACGTCAAACTCGTAATTTTAAACGTCAAAATTGGTAATGTTTAGGCAAAGAACATTAAACAAATACCGATTGTGAAAAGAAAATGTTGCAAGAAGCGTGTTCTGCAAACCCTTAAGTTTCATATTCAACCGTCATTGCCCTTCATTTTACTAAAATATTTACAAAATATCCATTTCAAATAGACCCTTTCTTTGATGCTTTGGCTGTCAGTTTAATTAAGTTGATGCCTTTTTGGATATTTATTTGTAGGTTTAGTGAAGTTTATGGTTTAACGGTCTATAATTTTTTTAGTTAATTTTCGTAGAACAAATTCGTAAGAGCATTTTTGCATTTTTTATCGAAATATGATGCGTTTATAAGAAAAAAAAATCTGTACGCAGTAAGTGCGTTTTGGTAGCGAATTTTCGGTAAATTTGCAGATTAGCTCCCGAACGCTTTTGAAAAAACTTGCCTAGAACCTTACCCCCCCCCCCGCCCGCGGATGCACAAACCCCAAGAAAAATTGTCTTGTTCACACCCCCAAGGAAGTTACGGGACCAGGAGTGAATAGGGGTGCTGGGCGGGGTAGGTAGTAAAAAGGAAATATGAGCAGAAAATGCGAATAAAACGGGCTTGAAAGTTGTCTTTTTCACATTTTGAAGCCATATCCCCCTTAAACCCTGCCTACCCTGCACATCACCCCTATTCCCCCAGGTGCCGTTACTTCCTTGGCGGGTATAAACAAGAAATATTTCTTGTGGTTTATGCAACGGGCTGGTTTTATGCACGCGAGGGGGGAAGGAAAATCCTCACCACGAAGCAGCCACCCCCAACACCCCAACCCTACCGCTAGTAGAAGCGGGGGGGTCTGCTTCGTCGTAGGCATTTTCCTTCCCCCCTCGTGTGCATACAACCACCCTCGTTGCATAAACCACAAGAGAAATTTCTTGTTCATACCCCCCCAAGGAAGTTACGGGACCTGGGGCGAATAGGGGTACTGTGCGGGGTAGGCAGGGTTTAATGGGGATATGGCTTCAAATAGATAACTTTTAAGAAGTTTTCTTCACATTTTCTGCTCATATTTCCTATTTACTACCTACCCCGCCCAGCACCCCTATTCACTCCTAGTCCCGTAACTTCTTCGGGGGGGTGTAAACAAGAATTTTTTCTTGTGGTTTGTGCATCCAGGGGTGGTTCTAGTAATGTTTCTCAAAACAATTTTTTGAGAATCGTTCGGGAGCTAATCTGAAAACTTACCGAAAATTCGCTAAAACCCAACTTAGTAACGGATTTTTATTCGTTATTAGTAAATTTTCGTAGAAAAAATTCACTAATGGGGAGATCCCGACTTTTGAATTTTGAAAAAATTTTGCAAATGAGCGCGAACTAGGACCCCTAGAACCCATATCCGGGGTCAGTTTCAATTTTTATATGTTTATATATGGCTTGGATAAGTTCGTTAGTCAGGAAAATCTGACGAGGTTTTCCGGGAAAATTTTGAGTTTTCATTCGAAAAAAAATTTTATCTCAAAGAATAAGGGGCCGATTTTGATAAAATTTGGCATGTACCTTCCTTTTGTAAATAGCTTTGATAAGTTCGTTAATCAGAAAAATCGGACGAGGGTTTCTGAAAAAATGTTGAGTTTTTATTTGAAAAAAATTTTTATCTTAAAAAATAAAAAATCTATGATAACCAAATTTGGTAGGTAGGTTTACGATATAAAAAGTAAACTATACACCAAAATTTAGATTTCTATGTTACAAGAAAAAAAAGTTTATATAAAATATTTTGTGCCAGATCATTTCTATGAAAATTCACTACCATAACGCACTTGCTGCGTCCAGGCTTTTATTAAACTTGGTTCTTGAAATGAAGATAAGTGAAGATCAATTCAGAAAACTTAAGTGTCTGCTACTAAATGTTACAATACAGAAGAAATAATTTTCCATTCAGATTTCATTGGTTGAAATTATGTATCATCATCAAGTTATAGTGAATGAATAAACTATAACTATTTGTCAAGCCAGCGAAAAAGTATCTACATCTATACTTAATCGATACGTAAATTTTAATAAATTAGGACCGCTGGAAGTAATCTACGAATTTGCCGGCCGGTTTTGTTGCTACATTTTCACTGAGGTTAGTCATATGTATTAACAACAAAAAATATTTTATTGTTTGATATGATTCCCAAATTTGATATGACTTTTGGATTCGAGTTACTACAGGAACAAAGTTGTTTAATATCCTTTCTATATAAAATTATTACATTAGAAATGCTCTCACCTGATGAGAATATCCCTATGATCATCGTGCGATAACATTAAAGAAGAAACAAACAGGAGCACTTTAATGTGACAACAGATTAATTAAACTTGATTGAGCACTAATCATGGACATTCCACTCATATTTAGGTTAATCAATAACTAGATCCAACACAGTTTATCGTAAACAACAAGGATCTTCCAGTCACAAATGATGAAACATGAACTTATTTCAGTAAGTGAGAACTGCATTACACTCTGAAAGCTGAGGGTTGACTGAAAAAGTCCTAGCTCAGTTAGCTCAGAGCTCAGTACAGATTCTTGCGATTGCCGCTATCACGTGCGTGCGATCTTACGGGGGTTGTACTATTAAAATCTAAAATTAAGTAAAATCGTATAAAAATATATAGTAACAAAATATTTATTTACATTGGTGGAATTCGCGACAGCACAAGGTTCAAAAACTCTGAACGCAGCAAGTGCGTTATGGTAGTGAATTTTCATTAAAATGTTTTTAAATAGCAATAATGTTTTTTAAAGAAGCAGGCCTCAAATTTGGTTACCAGTATAATCTATATATTAGAAACAATGTGCAATGTTTCATCAAAATAACTTTATTGTTTGAAAATGTACAAAAATTTCCGAAAGTAAACTTAAATTGTTCCCGAAAAAACTGGTTTTCTGGTCAACCTTATAGGTTAATAGCAAATTGATTCAAAATTTGAAGCATTCAATGAAAATTCGCTACCATAACGCACTTGCTGCGTCTAGAATTTCTTTACATACAAACATGCATTATAGTTCGATGGAAAATGCAAAAATGCAATAACATAAGGCGTGTTCGACTAAAACAAATTTATTTGTATCACCAACGACTTATGGGCCATCCTGTGATTGTATGAATATTTTTTTGAGATGTAGCTCAAGACACCGTATAATTAATGTATATAATTTTTTTTATATCTTGTAGAATAACGGATATATTGAGCTTTATTGATTTTTTACGAAAATTCGACAAAAGTTATATACCATTAAACGATAAACTCTATAGCTAAGACTACTGCCAAGCATCAGAGAAAGGGTCTATTTGAAATGAATTTTCTGGAAACACTTTATTAAAATGAAGGACAATGACGGTTGAAACTAAGACTTCAGGGTTTGGAAAACATTCTTCTTGAGACATTTTCTTTCCATAGCTCGTATTAGATTCAAGTTCTTTGCCTAAATGTTGCCAATTTTGACTTTTTAAATTATCACTTTGACGTTTTGAGGAAAACCCCAATTTATTTTTCTTTAAATGCCTATAACTTTTTTGTCTTATGATCTACAGCGCTAATTTTTGGTAGGTCATTTACCTATAAATATAAAACGACGTACCAAATTTGGTTGCCCTTACTTTGTTTTTTTCCGGAAATATGAATTTTTTTCTAAAGAAAACACGAAATTTTCCGGGAAAACCTCAGCAGATTTTCCTGGCTAACGAACTTATTCAAGCCACTTATAAAAGGAAGGTATTCAACAAATTTTGTCAAAATCGGCCCATTATTTGTTGAGTTATCGATGTGATACATACATACATACACACACACACACATATATATATATATATATATATATATATATATATATATATATATATATATATATATATATATATATATATATATATATATATATATATACATATAAAATTGAAACTGACCCCGGATATGTGTTCTAGGGGGCCTAATTAGCGCTAATTTGAAGAAATTTTTTCAAAATTAAAAAGTCGGGATCTCCTTAATAATGATTTTTTTAAAAAGAAAATTCACTAAAATAAAAAATATGTGTTTAGTGTGGGACGGTTTCACCAAGTAAAGGCAACTGCAATTAGAAAAGTAAAAATATTTGTTGTACTTTCCATATTAATATTGTAGTCCTCGTATAATTGTCGCCGGCTTTTATGACTTTAGTGTTTAAGTGTTTGTTCTTTGATTTGTGGTTCACGACACCGCAGATGTACGTGTTTGTGCATATCTAAAGGTTTGTGGTCAAAGGGAACTTAAAACGCGACCATGGTGCGATTATTATCACCGGTATTAGACCACAGAATCGGTATATCTTGTGTTCTCCTTTGACCACTTTAATTTATTTTATTTATTCGCTCTGAAATATACAATCATACTGAGCCTAAGTACAAGTAAGTTATAAACTTGTGTTTATACGTGTTATACAATTTATACATTTAAGTTACCATCTAATAGATTACTAGATAAACCATTCTATAGTTTGATCCTTCTCTGAGTCTACTAATATTTGTAACCAAATACATTACTTTACAAAATTTGTATGTTAGTTTATTATGTACTCTTATCAGTTTGGGTTATATTCAATTCCAAATAATGATAAAGGTAACTTTTTAAAAGTTCTAATGAGAAAGATTAAAGAATAACTATTCGAACTCATCGCGAAATGTCATAAATCAGGAAGCACCGCACAGCGAGTTTATGAAGAGTAAAGTTTTAACGCGCGAAAATGTAATCAGCACAAGCGAAAAAGTCTAGAAAGTCATGTGACGAGGATTATGCTAATCTTAGAGGAAAAAAAAATCGGGACGCTGCAAGTGCGTTATAGTAGCGAATTTTCATAAAAATTGTACACTAAATATACGGCGTTTTAGTAAAGTTAATACTTTAAACTTACACAGACCTTGAAGATTAAAAATTTTCCGAAAGAAAACCCAAAATTTCCCAGGAAAAATTGTCATATTTTACTGGCTAACGAACTTGTCCAAGTCACTTACAAGAGGAAGGTACCTACCAAATTTTTTGAGTTATAGGTACGATATATATATATATATATATATATATATATATATATATATATATATATATCTTTTGGAATATTGCACTACACTGTAATCACTTAAATATACACTTTATTTGTTTGCTGTACGTTTGTGATTTTTTATTGGTTTGCGTGGACTGCAGTTTCGAACCGTCCCGGTTCATCATCAGCACGCTACTGAGATTGTACGTAGCACCTGGCGCCACGTACAATCTCAGACGTAGACCACACAGGAGCCATAACTGTCAGTAGCGTGCTGATGATGAACCGGGACGGTTCGAAACTGCAGTCCACGCAAACCAATAAAAAAATCACAAACGTACAGCAAACAAATAAAGTATATATATATATATATATATATATATATATATATATATATATATATATATATATATATATATATATATATATATATATAAGCACATCTCTCCCCAATAGTGATTTTTTTAAAGAAAATTCACTAAAAAGGTGAGTTTAACAGAGCTATAAAGGGTGTTTACTTTTCCATTAATACAATCAAATGATACCACCCAATAACCATTTTGCGGCGTTTCGTTTTGTTGTAAACGATAGACGTTTACCTTTTCAGCTCCGTTATTTCCTTTCCTTTACAGTTCTTCCCCAGATTTTACCTTGTGACCTGCCGTCCGAATGATGGAGTGGTCGGTCGGAAAAATGCCAATACAAGAGTATCGAGCGCCACCACTTTCTAAAAAATAAGGATACAGACGGTTTAGGGAGAAAGTGGAAGCCCTAAAGAAATAATGTCGGGATTACGGAGACGGACCAGCCTGTGGATGCAGGATGTCTGGGTAGTATTCAGTAAAGAAGGTTACTGTCCATGGGTCGGAATTGTTTTAGGTTCAGAAGGAACTTATACTAGTGAGTAAAAAATGAAGGTACAAAAATACAGATTTATTAAAATAAAAAAATATATATATATATATATATATATATATATATATATATATATATATATATATATATATATATATATATATATATATATAATTACAAAATTAAATGAATATTCTCGCCAGGGTTGTAAGATTGAAAACAAAGTAAATGCAACTGAGTGTTTACCCCTGTCTTTTCCTCCCTTACCCAAGTATGGGATGATTTGTCACGGAATTATTCTGGTTCCAACAGCTTCGTACCCTAATGGGCTATGGTTAATGTATTTAATAAAAACGGCGATACCTTACGATATCCCGCCCATGGCTGACCACCTAGCGGGTCAAGTTGGGAGGTGAAATATCGTAAGCTATATGTAGACCTTCAAGCCCCAAATTCAATCCACTAGAATAGCCACCTAGCGAGCATGAGAGCTTAGGGATCTTGAAGTCGCTCGGTCAAAATGAAACACAGTTTAGTTAAATGCAAAGAAGCTCTAGCTGGAACTAGATATAATATACATAAATTAAAATAAATGTTTCGGTTAATTGAGCTTGGGTAAGTTATGGAAACAAGCACACCGGTTAAAATAAAGAGAGAATTCTGCAAATATTTAAAAAAATAGCACGGGTTAACGGTAGAGTACGTGGGTGAACACCTGTATAGCGAAAATGGCCGGGCAAGAAAATCAGGGAACAGGCAATTATGTTTCGAAAACAGATGAGCGTTGAGAATAACGGAGCAGACGAAATTCACATGTAAAGGTAAAAATAGCAAAAATATTTAAAAAAATGTTAAAAAAAAATATCAGTTAACTATTTCTCACCATAGGTTCCAGACTACAGGTTGGCGGTTTTGCTGCGGTGTGAAATTTCGGGGGTTTTGTGGACGGTGACTTTTATTTTATACTGGGGGGACAACTTGGATTATGATGTAATTATACATTTACTGTGAAGGCTCCTAATTGAAAAAGAGATTCAAACGGCGGAACCGAACTAACTCTACCAGCCAGGCGAAGCGCCTTTTATATTGGAAAATATATGCATCTCTTGCTACTTCTAAAAGCTTTGGTGTATATGTTCCTCTTATGGGCGGAATAAATTGAAAATTTTGCAAATTTCCGAATTTTTTGTATTATTTATCAGTAGATGACATTCCAATGTTGATTTAATCTGGATGGGCCGGTGTTTTGTGCAGCTTTTTATTTATATACAGGTGGTTAAAAATAGGTATACGGCAGAATTCTTTGGAAATAAATATTTGCAGAATTTAATTATAAAATATGAGTTGGAATTACGGTAGCGAAATGCAATTTTCGTTACAACCTTCTCCTGCAATATTAGCTGTAACGACTCGTAGCCTTGGTTGTTTCTCAAAATTTGTCTGAAATATATAAGCTCTTTGATATGAGCAGTTTTTTGAGCGATTATTTTCAAGCCAGTCCCATCAGTATTGTGTTATATTAACGGGATTTTTAAAATATGTACGTTAGTCCAATCATATTTCAAACGCTCCGAGTAGGTGCCTCTGTGGCCCATGGGTAGGAAGGTGTGCCTCTGAACCGAAGGGTACTGGGTTAGATTCCCAGGGTTCCCCTTTTACTTTTTCAGAGCATAACTTTAAAATTAACATCAACCAAGGTTGTATCACTGTATTTGAAAATGTTGAATCTCTGCACGTTCCGTCCTTCGGGGGAGGAGGTAAGGCCGTCGGTCCCGTGTCCATGCGATATTGGGCACGAAAAAAATCCCTACCCTCCTTACAGAAAGTCAGGGGTTCGGCACAATTTCCAGGATCGTGAGATGAAACTGCTCCTTGGCGACGGTGATTGACCGTAGTCGCGGAAATAGACCGACGTTAAAGGAAAAAAGTTCGGAACGCAGCAAGTGCGTTATGGTAGTGAATTTTCATTAAAATGTTTTTAATAGCAAATATGTGTTTTTTTTCTTTTTTCAGAAAGCAGGCATCAAATTTGATTACCAGTATAACATATATAGTAAAAACAATGTGCCATGTTTCATCAAAATAACTTTATTGTTTGAAAACGTATAAAAATTTCCGAAAGTGAACTTAAAATGTAACCGAAAAAATCCGTTTCTTGGTCAACCTTATAGGTTAATAGCAAATTGAGTTTCTCAAATATGAAGCATTTAATTAAAATTCACTACCATAATGCACTTGCTGTGTCCAGAATTTCTTAACTTACAAACATGCATTATATTTCACTGGAAAATGCAAAAACATAAGGCGTTTTCGACTAAAAAAGATTATTCGTATCACCAACGACTTATGGGCCAGCCTGTGATTGTAGAAATATTTTTTAAGATATAGCTCAAGACACCATATAATTAATGTGTACAATATTTTTTAGTGAATTTTCTTAAAAAAAATTCACTAATGAGGAGATCCCGACTTTCGAATTTTGAAAAAATTTCTTCAAATGAGCGCTATTTAGGACCCCCGGAACCCAAATCCGAGGTCAGTTTCAGACTTTATATGTTTATATATATATATATATATATATATATATATATATATATATATATATATATATATATATATATATATATATATATTTATGTGTCACACCTATAACTTAAAAAATAATGGACCGATTTTGATAAAATTTGGCACATACCTTCCTTTCGCAAGTGGCTTGGATAAGTTCGTTAGCCAGGAAAATCCGCCGAGGTTTTCCCGGAAAATTTTGTGTTTTCTTTTGAAAAAAATCGAAAAAAATTTATATCTCCAAAATTAACAAAGTAAGGGCAACCAAATTTCATACGCGGGTTTATATAACTAGAGGAAAGTTACCTACCAAAATTTAGCTCCGTAGGTTAAAGGACAAAAAAGTTACAGACATTCAAAGAAAAATAAATTTGGGTTCTCCTCAAAACGCCAAAATCGCGATTTTAAACGTCAAAATTGGTGAGTACCTTCCTTTTGCAAGTGGCTTGGATAAGTTCGTTAGCCAGGAAAATCCGACGAGGTTTTCCCGGAAAATTTTGTGTTTTCTTTCGAAAAAAAATTATATCTCCAAAATTAACAAAGTAAGGGCAACCAAATTTTATATGCGGGTTTATATCATTATAGGCAAGTTACATACCAAAATTTAGCTCTGTAGGTCAAAGAACAAAAAAGTTATAGGCATTTAAACAAAAATAAATTGATGTTTTTCACAAAACGTCAAAGTTGCGATTTAAACGTCAAAATTGGCAACCTTTAGGAAAAGAACTTGAATCTAATACGGGCTATGGAAATAAAATGTCTCAAGAAGAATGTTTTACAAGCCCTGAAGTCTTAGTGTCAACCGTCATTGTCCTTCATTTTAATAAAATGTTTCCAGAAAATTCATTTTAAATAGACCCTTTCTCTGATGCTTGGCAGTAGCCTTAGCTATATAGTTTATCGTTAATAGTATATAATTTTTGTAGAATTTTCGTAAAAAAAATCAATACAGCTCAATATATCTGTTATTATGTTATTGCATTTTTGCATTTTCCATCGAAATATAATGCATGTTTGTAAGAACAAAAATTCTGGACGCAGTAAGTGCGTTATGGTAGCGAATTTTGATCAAATGCTTAATATTTGAATAGCTCAATTTGCTATTAACCTATAAGGTTGACCAAAAAACGAGTTTTTTTATATAAATAAATGATTAAACATTAATTATGACTAAAATAATTACAACGCCCGCTGGAATACGACATTAAAACAAAGCTCCAATAACTGACTCGTTGGTCTAGAGGTATGATTTCCGCTTAGAGTGCGGGAGCTCCCTGGTTCAAATCCCGGACAAGCCCAAATACCTTTTATTTGCTTTTTTTTAACCGACTTCAAACAAGGACGAGGTTCTCAATTCGCCTGTATGTTTTTTATGTGTTACCTCAGAACTTTTTTCTAGGTGAACCCATTTTGATGATTCTTTTAGTGAATTTTCTTTAAAAAAAAAACGCACTAATGAAGAGATTTCGACTTTTGAATTTTGAAAAAATTTCTTCAAATGAGAGCTATTTAGGACCCCTGGAACCCAAATCCGAGGTCGGTTTCAGACTTTATATATATATATATATATATATATATATATATATATATATATATATATATATATATATAAGTTTATATATATATATATATATATGTTTATATATTTATGTGTCACACCTATAACTAAAAAAATAATGGAACGATTTTGATAAAATTAGGTGACTACCTTCCTTTCGCGAGTGGCTTGGATAAGTTCGTTGGTCAGGAAAATCCGCCCAGGTTTTCCCGGAAAATTTTGTGTTTTCTTTCAAAAAAAATCGGAGAAAGTTATATATCCGGAATTAACAAAGTAAGGGCAACCATATTTTATACGCGCGTTAACATCATTATAGGTAAGCTACCTACTAAAATTTAGCTTTGTCAGTTAAAGGACAAAAAAGTTACAGGCATTTCAAGAAAAATAAATTTGGATTTTCCTCAAAACGTCAAAGTCGCTATTTTAAACGTCAAAATTGGTAATATTTAGGCAATGAACCTGAAAATAATATAAGCTATGGAAGGAAAATGTCTCAAGAACAATGTTTTACAAAGCCTGAAGTCTTAGTTTCAATCGTCATCGTCCTTCATTTTACTAAAATATTCCCAGAAAATTCATTTCAAGTAGACCCTTTCTCTGATACTTTGGCAGTAGTGTTGGCTATGGAGTTTATCGGTTAATGGTATATCATTTTTGTCGAATTTTCGTAAAAAATATTCAAAGTCCAATATATCCGTTATTATGCAAGATACGGAAAAAAAATTATACATTAATTATAGGGTGTCTTCAGCTACATCTTAAAAAATATTTCCACAATTACAGGGTGGCCCATAAGTCGTTGGTGATTCAAATTTTCTTTTTTAGGGAATTTTCTTTAAAAAATTCACTAATGGGGATGTTTACGCAAAGAACGTGAAACAAATACGGATTGTGAAAAGAAAATGATGCAAGAAGAGTGTTCTGCGAACCCTTATGTTTCAGATACAACCGTCATTGCCCTTCATTTTACTAAAATATTTACAGAAAATTCATTTCAAGTAGACCCTTTCTCCGATGCTTTCTTAAAAAAAATATCCTATTAAAAACATTTTTATGAAAATTCACTACCATAACGCACTTGCTGCGTCCAGAGTTTTTCATATCTTGTATAATAACGGATATATCGAGCTTTATTGATTTTTTACGAAAATTCGACAAATATTATATACCAGAGAAAAGGGTCTATTTGAAATGAATTTTCTGGAAATATTTTAGTAAAATGAAGGACAATGACGGTTGAAACTAAGACTTCAGGGTTTGTAAAACATTGTTCTTGAGACATTTTCTTTCCATAGCCCGTATTAGATTCAAGTTCTTTGCCTAAATGTTGCGAATCTTGACGTTTTAAATTGTCACTTTGACGTTTTGAGGAAACCCCTAATTTATTTTTCTTTAAATGGCCATAACTTTTTTGTGTGTTTGACCTACAGTGCTAAATTTTGGTAGGTGGCTCACCTATAACGATATAAACCAGCGTACCAAATTTGGTTGCCCTTGCTTTGTTAATTCCGGAGATATAATATTTTTTTTAAAGAAAACACCAAATTTTCCGGGAAAACCTGGGCCAATTTTCCTGACTAACGAACTTATCCAAGCCATTTGCAAAAGGAAGGTATTCACCAAATTTAATCAAAATCGGCCCATTATTTTTTGAGGTATCGGTGTGATACACACACACACACACACACACACACACACACACACACACACACACACACACACACACACACACACACACACACACACACACACACACACACACACACACACACACACACACACACACACACACACACACACACACACACACACACACACACACACACACACACACACACACACACACACACACACACACACACACACACACACACACACACACACACACACACACACACACACACACACACACACACACACACACACACACACACACACACACACACACACACACACACACACACACACACACACACACACACACACACACACACACACACACACACACACACACACACACACACACACACACACACACACACACACACACACACACACACACACACACACACACACACACACACACACACACACACACACACACACACACACACACACACACACACACACACACACACACACACACACACACACACACACACACACACACACACACACACACACACACACACACACACACACACACACACACACACACACACACACACACACACACACACACACACACACACACACACACACACACACACACACACACACACACACACACACACACACACACACACACACACACACACACACACACACACACACACACACACACACACACACACACACACACACACACACACACACACACACACACACACACACACACACACACACACACACACACACACACACACACACACACACACACACACACACACACACACACACACACACACACACACACACACACACACACACACACACACACACACACACACACACACACACACACACACACACACACACACACACACACACACACACACACACACACACACACACACACACACACACACACACACACACACACACACACACACACACACACACACACACACACACACACACACACACACACACACACACACACACACACACACACACACACACACACACACACACACACACACACACACACACACACACACACACACACACACACACACACACACACACACACACACACACACACACACACACACACACACACACACACACACACACACACACACACACACACACACACACACACACACACACACACACACACACACACACACACACACACACACACACACACACACACACACACACACACACACACACACACACACACACACACACACACACACACACACACACACACACACACACACACACACACACACACACACACACACACACACACACACACACACACACACACACACACACACACACACACACACACACACACACACACACACACACACAGAGATATATATATATATATATATATATATATATATATATATATATAAATTGAAACTGACCTCGGATATGTGTTCTGGGGGGCCTAATTAGCGCTCATTTAAAGAAATTTTTTCAAAATTCAAAAGTCGGGATCTCCTCATGAGTGATTTTTTTTAAAGAAAATTCACTAAAACACACACACACACAGAGAGAGAGAGAGAGAGACAGAGGGAGAGAGAGAAAGAGAGAGAGAGAACCACAAACACCACATAACATAACGTTTTAAAAATAACAAATTGGAATATATAAATTTTTAAAACAAACCTTTACCATTTGCTGAATGCCCTTATTTTATGAATGAATTAAAGACTATAAATTTTAATGATTCCTCGTACAAACTTTGAGATTTGACGTTGGAATTCACTGTTCGCATATCATCAAGAAGCACCGGTATTGTTTTGACGGCGCGTTGTCATGACAACATCGGTGATAGCGTCGCGGCGTCCGCGTCTACAGCGGATGCATTCGCACTTGGAGACATGGAAGTAGTTTTGTTGTCGACAATAGGTCAAGGGACTCTGTGTCGGGCAGTTCACAGCATCGTGAAGAATTTAGGACATCGATCAATATATTATGCGGTTGGTGTTTACTATATGGTATTATATGAATAGTATTTGTCACATCTCTCTTCTTCTTTTTTTAATAATAATAATAATAAGTTTATTCAAACATAAAAAATACATATATGGTTTTTTGTTCGTAAAACCTACAATATTTAGCACAAATATATATATATATATATATATATATATATATATATATATATATATATATATATATATATATATATATATAACACAATATAATATAATACAAGATACATATCATCAACCACACTACCATAACTCCATAACCTCCAACTTAGTGTTGGAAGGTTGGCTACCATAGCTGTATTACTTTATAGGTGTATTATCGCTGCAATTAGTATGCCGTATTAAAGAGCTCTAATTAGAGAGAAACCGGTCTACGGTTCTAATTGTTGTGAGAATGCATCTAGCCTTACAAAAATGATATAGTTATGAGATAAAGTATAGCGCTATGTAGTACAAAACCTATATGAAAATTCGCTACTATAAGGCACTTGCTGTGTCCCGACTTATTTAATGTTTATTTGATAGAATGTAACTCCCTTTTGTTTCAGTCTAACGCTTTAACACCCAGCCCACAAGGAAAATACATTCTTCTCATAAATAAAATTCTATTTTATCAGCTGATAATATTTAAATGCATCAAGCTCGAAGCTAAACATACGCCTACGGTGTACAGTGTGGATGTAAACTCTTACCTTTTTTGTTGTATTATTCATCAGATTGTATGCAGATACCAGAACATTCTGCCTGTATGCATAACGTCCTACGGTGAAAGTTGTAATATTTCCTGGTTGGAGCCTTATGGTAATAAAGACTACTTTCTTGAACCTAAACTACAAATTATTTTATTAAGGCCACTATTTTAGTCAGAAATTTGTATCTAACTTTATATTATTCATTAAGTTAAAGGTTGCGTATATAAATATTTTATTTCGTTATGATTACCTTTTAGCGAATTTTCTTAGGAGAAAAAATAAGAGTCCGCGATGTTTGAATTTCAAAAAAACATTTTCAAATGAACGCGAACTGGGCCCCCCTGAACCCATTTCCAAGGTCATTTTCAATTGCCAGCTTCCCAGAAGAAGAATATTCAAACACCCCCAGAACATTCTTACAAGGTACAATATATAGGGTGGCGCATTGAAAACGAAACAGACCGATTTGCGTCCAGATTTTTTTTAAAAACGCTGAAACACGTCAATTTTAATATTGAGGGGGGCATGTTTTGACATAAAACTCAACTTTGTCACATCAACCCCTTAACAACCCTTTTATTTTAAATAGGGAACATGGGTCGAGTGTTAAATCATTTGAAAGCTCTTTCTTTTCTGAATTCAGCACACTAATTTTTTTACAAGTTTTATCAACTCGTTAAAAATTATTCACAGTTGAAGATGCAAAAACGCATTTCACTCATTCCGATAGGAACTGTGCTGATAGTCAATGTTTTGTTGGTTTGTAAACAAAACATTGACTATCAGAACATTTCTTATCGGAATGAGAGAAATGCGCTTTATTATTTCAGTTTATCGGTCGGTTTGATACTTGATAGTACTACCGAAAATTAATTTCACAATGGTGTATTCTGTAGAAGAAAGAGTTTAAATAATTACTCTTTTTAGTGAATTTTTATTTAAAAAATTGGGGGGCCAGTTTGAATTTTTATATGTTTATATATATATATATATATATATATATATATATATATATATATATATATATATATATATATATATATATATATCCGTCTGATAACTCAAAAAATAATTAACCGATTTAGATGAAACTCGGCAAGTGCCTTTCTTTTATTAATGGCTTGGATGAGTTCGTTGGCCAGGAAAATCTGACGGGGTTTTCCGGGAAAATTTTGAGTTTTCTTTCAAAAAAAATTTTTTTTCCGAAAATTTCGATAAAATTTGGTCTACATATTGCTTTCGGAAATACCTAACTATGTGCCAAAATTCAGCTTTGTAGGGTTACAGAAAATTGAGCTATTCAAATTTGAAGCATTTATGTTTAAATCATAAGTATGTGGTTGCTGTTGGTTAGTCAATGCTTCTCTTATTGATTCATGAAATTCATTTTTAAGTTTCCGAGAAATGTCAATAATACTGAATTCACTGATTGTTAATCATTGGAAGCATTTACGATTATATATAACCCTATTGTAATTTATTATCATTTATCACCTCTGTAGTTAAATCATAAGTATGTGGTTGCTGTTGGTTAGTCAATGCTTCTCTTATTGACTCATGAAATTCATTTTTAAGTTTCCGAGAAATGTCAATAATACTGAATTCACTGATTGTTAATCATTGGAAGCATTTACGATTATATATAACCCTATTGTAATTTATTATCATTTATCACCTCTGTAGTATAATTATTTTTTTCGTTACAACTCGCAGCGTTTTTAGTCGCGTTTTTAGTCAATTGTTGTTATTAATAGTCAATAGTTTCTTTCCGAATACACACAGCTTCCATTGTCTTCTGCTTCTGCCGCTGTTACAGTCCTTTTATTTAGAGGTAGAGTTGTAACCACTCATACAGCCAGTGTTTTTTAACCACGTGGCTGGGGGACTGACCGAATTCATTCCCAGTTGCTGTTGATTTACTCATATTCCTTTAATATGTTTGAAGATGTGGTGTCTACTTCATTCCAAGTCATTATATTAACCGACTATTTATGAAATCAAATAAGTAAATTAAATCGATTGTCATAAAATATGTAGTGTATTAAGACAAGGGAAAAAGAAATAAAACATATATAACTGTGCACATTTTGATTATATTTTAGGGTGCTTGAGAGAGGTATTGTCACAGCATAATATCTTATTAAAGTTCATTTGTAAATAGGTTTAATTTATATATATATATATATATATATATATATATATATATATATATATATATATATATATATATATATATATATATATATGATAACTCAAAAAATAATTAACCGATTTCGATGAAACTTGGGAAGTGCCTGTCTTTTATTAATGGCTTGGATGAGTTCGTTATCCAGAAAAATCAGACGGGGTTTTCCGGAAAAATTTTGAGTTTTCTTTCGAAAAAAATTTTTTTCTCCGAAAGTAACAAAGCTGTTTTAATGAAATTTACTATATATGTTGCCTCAACCAATTACAAAGTTATTTTAATGAAATTTTGTGGATATCTTGCCTTAGGAAAAACCTTACTACGTATTAAAATTAAACTCTCTAAGTTTATAGAAAATTGAGTTATTTAAATTTGAAGCATTTAATAAAAATTCACTACCATAACGCACTTGCTGCGTCCCGAGTTCTTTCAAAAACGACGACTGTGCCAACCGTGCCGCAAATTTGTTTAATGAACGACATCCGAACAGACATGTTAACAGAAAATACATTTTGGAGTTAGTTGCAAAGTTTCGACAAAGTGGTTGAGTAGCCAACAAAAAACGGGACCCTGAACGTGAATTTCCGATTAGATATGAGACTACTGAGATTGAAGTTTTAGGACAAATTGCTGCAGACCCAACTTTGAGCACGAGAAAATTGGACACTGTTTCAAACATCAAAAGAAGAACTATTCAGCGAATATTGAAGCATCATAAATTTCACCCGTATAAAATTCATCTTGTACAACAACTGAATGAAGATGATTTTGATCGGCGGCTGGAGTTTTGTGAAGTTATGACTGTACGAATAGCTGATAACGGGAACTTTCTGTTCAATATCTGTTTTTCAGACGAGTGTACGTCTTTATTAAGCTCTACAGTCAATCGTCATAATTGTCGTTATTGGGCAGATAATAATCCAAGAAATTTTCACGAAGTCCACACTCAAACTCCACAGAAATTGAATACCTGGACTGGCATTTTTGGAGACCGTTTAATCGGACCAATTTTTCTTGATGGCAATTTGAGTGGCGAAACGTATTTAGAGTTACTAAAAGATATCGTTTACCATCTACTAATTGGCATTCTTGAAAATGATGCTCGCTATCAAAAAAATCAATTAGTCTTTCAACAAGATGGAGCTCCTCCGCATTTTTTCACAACGTGTTAGGGAGTTTTTGAATAGAGAGTTTCCAGAGCAATGGATTGGGCGTAGAGGTGCTATTGAGTGGCCCCCTAGATCACCGGATTTAACTACTTTAAACTTTTTTCTATGGGGCCATTTAAATAGTAGAATTTACGCGACAGAACCGGAGTCTGGAAGAATTACGACGACGCATTGTTGAAGAATGCCGTCTAATAACTCCACAAATGCTCCAGAATGTCAGAACTCATTTTGAAAAAAATTTGTACTTATGTATGGAAGCTGGTGGTCAACAACTTGAACAGTTACTTAACTGAATAAACATTTTTGAAAGTTTGGTTTTGTTTTTTGGTTTTTTTTTAACGAAAAATTGACTAATTAGTGCATTTCTTATCACAATGAATGAAATACGTTCTTGCAACTCCAACTGTGAATAATGTTTAAACGAGTTGATAAAACTTGAATTCAGAAGAGAAAGAGCTTTCAAATGATGTAACACTCGACCCATGTTCCCTATTTAAAATATAAGGGTTGTTATCACCACCCTTAAGGGGTTGATGTGACAAAGCTGAGTTTTATGTCAAAACATGTCCCCCTCAATATTAAAATTGTCTTAAAAAGATTTTCTCTGGACGCAAATCGGTCTGTTTCGTTTTCGATGCGCCAGCCTGTATATTTATAGAACATTCTATGAACATGAGAATGGAACAAATTCTCTCATATTAATAAGGTTGTTAGAATGTTATTTATAATATTCTTATGAGCTCCCAGTATCTTCTGAAAATGTTCCACGAACATTCAATCAATCTTCTCAAAATGTTCATACATATACTCAGGGGAACACTGCGTTTAAAAAAAAGATATACAGAGTGTTTCGCATAAGAAATGACAGAGAGCAGGGGCATGTAGCGGAACCTAAAATATGGTGATTTAACGCAACTGATTCCTATACAAGGGGGCATCCCTGAGAAGTTATAGGCCTTCAAAGTGGGGTTTTAAATTTCGAAAAAAAAATCAATATCAGTAATATTTCAACTTGGAAAAAAACCTCTGGACGCAGCAAGTGCGTTATGGCAGTGAATTTTCATAAAAATATTTTTAAATAGCAAATATGTGTTTTTTTAAAGAAAGCAGGCATCAAATTTAGTTACCAGTATAACCTATATAGTAAAAACAATGTACCATGTTTCATCAAAACAACTTTATTGTTTGAAAATGTACAAAAATTTCCGAAAGTAAACTTAAATTGTTCCCGAAAAAACTGGTTTTCTGGTCAACCTTATAGGTTAATAGCAAATTGATTCAAAATTTGAAGCATTTAATGAAAATTCGCTACCATAACGCACTTGCTGCATCCCGAATTTCTTTTCTTACAAAGATGTATTATATTTCGATGGAAAATACAAAAATGCAATAACATAGGGTGTGTTCGATTAAAAAAATTCACTAAAAAAAAAAGAAAATTTGAATCACCAACGACTTATGGGCCACCCTGTAATTGTGGAAATATTTTTTAAGATGTAGCTTAAGACACCCTACAATTAATGTATACAACTTTTTTTCGTAACTTGCATAATAACGGATATATTGCGCTTTAATAATTTTTTACGATAATTCGACAAAAATGATATTGACCATTAAACGATAAACTCTATAGCCAACACTACTGCTAAAGTATCAGAGAAAGGGTCTATTTGAAATGAATTTTCTGGGAATATTTTAGTAAAATGAAGGACAATGACGATTGAAACTAAGAGCTCAGGCTTTGTAAAACATTATTCTTGAGACATTTTCCTTCCATAGATCATATTAATTTCAGGTTCATTGCCTAAATATTAACAATTTTGACGTTTAAAATCGCGACTTTCACGTTTTGAGGAAAACCCAAATTTATTTTTCTTTAAATGCCTGTAACTTTTTTGTCCTTTAACCGACAGCACTGGTAGGTAGCTTACATATAACGATATAAACCCGTGTACCAAATTTCGTTGCCCTTACTTTGTTAATTCTGAAGATATAAATTTTTTTCGATTTTTTTCGAAATAAAACACAAAATTTTCCGGGAAAACCTCGGCGGATTTTCCTGGCTAACGAACTTATCCAAGCCACTCGCGAAAGGAAGGTACTCACCAAATTTTATCAAAATCGGTCCATTATTTTTTTAGTTATAGGTGTGACACATAAATATATAAACATATATATATATATATATATATATATATATATATATATATATATATATATATATATATATATATATATATAATAAACATATAAAGTCTGAAAGCGACCTCGGATTTGGGTTCCAGGGGTCCTAAATAGCGCTCATTTGAAGAAATTTTTTCAAAATTCAAAAGTCGAGATCTCCTCATTAGTGAATTTTTTTTAAGAAAATTCACTAAAACAAATTTGGTACATGTTTTGGGTGCACCAAGAACATTAATCGTTGGTGAGTAGAGTTCAATTGAAACATTTCAAAGGGTTGAATATTGGCGTTATTTAATATCGAAAGTTTATTTCAACAGACCAGAAATTGGGTACGTACCTTCCTTTTGTAAGTGGCTTAGATAAGTTCGTTAGCCAGGAAAATCGGACCAGTTTTTCCGGGAAAATTTTGGGTTTTCTTTCGAAAATTTTTTGTATTTTCGAAAATAACAGAGCTATGACAACCAAATTTGGCGCATACGTTTCTACTATAAAACTTACCCGACATGCCAAAATTGAGATCTCTAAGTTGAAAGGAAAAAAGTTATAGGCATTTTAAGAAAAATAATTTGGGTGCCACTGGTGATCAGAGGAAAGGACAAAAACAAAATATTTTGTGTGATTAACAAAACCAATTGAATTTTATATACAACGGTTCAGTTTTTTTGACGCAAAAAAGGCCAAGAAGTAGCTGAAAAGATATTTTGAAAATTTTATAATTTTTCTTCTTAAAATGTCAAAGTCGCGATGAAACGTCAAAATTTCCAATTTTCAGACAACGAATTCAGAACAAATACGGACTATGTAAACGATATGTCGTAATAATAAGTGTGTTTTGCAAAGCCTTAAGATTCAGCTTCGACCACCATTGTCCTTCATTTTAATAAAATATTTTCGGAAAATCCATTTCAATAGACCCTCTTTCTAATGCTTCGGCAGTAGTTTCAGCTATAGAGTTTATGGTTTAATTGTCTAGCAAATTTTCGTAGAAAAAAATCGTTCTTGAGAAGACCGCGACTTATGAATTTTAAAAAGATTTCTTCAAATGAGCGCAAACTAGAACCCGAACAACCCATATACGGGGTCAGTTTAAGTCTTTGTCTGTTTACACATACACAGGGTGGCGCTTTTGTACCTTAAAGCTCAATATATCTGTTATTATACAAGATATGAGAAAAAAGTATATACGTTAATTATAGGGTATGTCGAGCTACATCTTAGAAACTTATTTTGACAATCACAGGTGGCCCATAAGTTTCCCGTTTCTTCAAGTGAGCGCAAACTAGAACCCGAACAACCCATATACGGGATCAGTTTAAGTCTTTGTCTGTTTCCACATATACAGGGTGGCGCTTTTCTACCTTAAAGCTCAATATATCCGTTATTATACAAGCTATGAAAAAAAAGTATATACGTTAATTATAGGATATCTCGAGCTACATCTTATAAACCTATTTTAACAATCACAGGTGGCCCATAAGTCGTTGGTGATACACACCTTTTTTAATAGAACACCCCTTATGTTATTGCATTTTTGTGTTTTCCATCGAATTATAATGCATGTTTGTAACAAAAAAAAAATGATATCGTTCATCGCTTTTAAGTTACTTCAATTGTTTTGCAACTTTTCACGTTTTCAGATATTTCAAACACATATCACAAATTGTACCAATAGAGCTGAGCCCCATGGAGATGAGGCATTCAGAGAGCTTTTTGTGTTATGTTGGTAATTAATAAAAATTGTCGGATATTTGTGAAAAATATAATTTAGTGTAACACTGTTGAAGACAATTTCTGTAGTACAAAATTGTGATTTTTTGTAAAAGACATTTTTGCAATATTTCAAAAATTTTGGTCCTAAAGCTGTTTGTGAATAATTATATCCTAGCAGGTGTGTAAATAGCTTAAAGAGGTTCGATAGCTAGGAAAATCGGACCAGTTTTTTGCTGGAACGTTTAAAGTTTATTTTCGGAAAATGTTTGTACTTTTTAAAACAACAAAGCTGTTTTAATGAAATAAGTTACATTCTTACTACTATACAGGTTATACTGCCAAGCAAATGTCCTTCTTTTAAAAACAAGACATATTTGCCATCAAAAACATTTTTACGAAAATTCGCTACCATAACTGCGTCCAGACTTTTTTAATGTTTTATTGTTGACTTTCTTGAAAGTAAAATACGTAGTCCAGTAATTTGGAATTTAAACTAAGATTCTTTCATTGATATAACTACGCCACAGGTTCCCGCATTTCCCCTTTTTTTTACTACACCACGCAATCCTAGCCTAAGCGACAATAAAATAAATTACATACACGTTCATGGGCACATGATGAATGTGTTGGCGTTTTTACAGCTTAGTCGCGTATATAATAGTACAGGACTCGCCATATATCGACTAACTCAACCCTTACACC
This sequence comes from Tillus elongatus, assembly GCA_964006375.1. NCBI lineage: Eukaryota > Metazoa > Arthropoda > Insecta > Coleoptera > Cleridae > Tillus > Tillus elongatus. The sequence goes on along the minus strand of OZ023263.1, from coordinate 11,057,548 downwards.
ACAATAATAAGACAAAGACCTCTGTTAGAGTACTAGCAGTATTGCCGTTGCCTCTGTTTCAACTGTGTTGCAGTTGCTTGTTGCTTTAAACATGTGGGTAACTGGATTATGTCTACAGTAGCCAGTTTATCAAAGGCATTTCTTTCAATTACTTATTTGAATGTTACGGGGCCGACGATTCACTCGTGTCATTGATAAAATTGGGCCACTTATGCGAGAATGTCATGCAAATCGAATATGAATCTCCAAGATTCGAATTGCACAGAAGAACCACGACTGTCAAATGACAATGTCTAATTCCTAAAACATAATATCATCGAATCTGCGTCAAAATAGGTCTGACACCTATCACATAACTTCGGGAGTGCCACAGGGCTCCATACTCGGTCCATTACTGTTTAATATATTTATTGAGCCAGTTAAACATGTTTTGCATGTTCCTATCTTAATGTATGCCGATGATATTAAGATTTTCGCAAATATTTCGAGTGTTGATGACTGTTTGCAGCTCCAGAGCTGTCTTCAAATCCTTGATGAATGGTGTTGTCGGAGTTGTCTTTCTGTGAATGTTTCCAAGTGCTGTGTGATGTCCTTTACTCGAAATAAGCATGCAATTACTTTCGGGTACAATATAAGAGGGCTCCCACTTGATCGCCCCGGGACAGTCAGGGACCTTGGAATTGTTTTTGATGGTACTCTATCTTTTAGACCACACTATGAGCAGACTGTCAGTTCTGCCTACAAAACTCTTGGGTTTCTGATAAGAAACAGCAAAAATTTCTCACAGACTGACACCCTCCTCCTGCTCTTTCGTTGTTTGGTTAGGTCCAGACTTGAATATGGCTCAGTTGTGTGGGCTCCTACTTATGAGATACATGTGGCAAGCCTGGAATCAGTGCAAAGGAAATTTCTAAAATTTCTTAGCTTTCGTGAGGATGGTCGATATCCTTCTAGTGGTTTTCCTCAGGAGGGCTTACTTCTTCGCTTTGGTCTGCAGAGTCTGTCGATGCGCAGGCAGTGCAGTCTCGTTACATTTTTATACAAACTGGTTAATTCTGTGTTCGATTGCCCTAATCTGCTTCAGCAACTTAATTTCAATGTGCCTCGTATTGCAGCACGTTTTCCAGGCACATTCTATCTCCCGACTGCTCGTACACGATTGCTGCAGCGTCTCCAATTTACCAGATGTGCAATGATTACTCTGTTGTGCAAGATAGCTTAGATATCTTCTCATGTAATATATCAGAGATAAAAATGTTTTTCAAACCGATTTAACTTGTAACTCTCTTTTGTGTAGTTTATATGATTATTGTTTGTTATTATGTTTTGTTTATCGGCCCATCCTTAGTTTGGCTTTGAGCTGTTGGATGGTGTATGAATAAATAAATAAATAAATAAAAAATAAAAATAAACGCATAGCTATATGAGTTACACAATTGATGTTATTTCATGTCACAGATCGAGTGATAGAAATGATGAACCTGTTATAAATAGCCCAAAACATCTATTAATTGACTCCAATTACATAGAAATGATTATTGCCATAATAGTCAGAATTTTATTCTAATGCGTTTTATACCAAAAATGTTAACAAAATTGTGAAAGGGCAACACCGCAACAAAGGTTTCACGGGACAACAGCAGGGCTTTGCTTAGCAGGCGCCGGGGTCCGTTTCACGCTGTGCATTCTGTAATTATTCCTAGAGATTATGACCTTATGGCCAGCTCGGTTCAGCCGTGTAATGAAAACGACACGTACGCCGGTCTTTTCATTTTATCGAACTGATTGTTCTTTAATGGGGTATTGTTTGCAGATTTTTTTCTCAAATGTACCACTAACATTTTTATTGCAAAGAACAAAGAGTAAGTTGGTTATATAAGACTCTAGTCTCTGAAAACTGACATAGTTTCAGAGTTATTAGCTATAAAAAAGTATAAATGAAACACTTGTGATGCTGTAACTGTGTTCATTTCATCCCCTGTGGTCCGGGGACTAACTAAAAGAATAGGCCCATGGTAACTCCTGCCTGTCGTACGACGCGGCTAATCGGAGTCAAGCAGGTGGTAGTGGAATTTTCCTTTACGTGATAGTAAAGGATTTTTTCACGCCCGAGGAGGTACCACCCCTTACGTCAAGGGACCGGTGAAGTCCCAACGGACGTTTCCGGTTCTGGTGTACGAGTCGGTTTCCCTTATAAGCAAAAATGATGATGGCTCCTCCTTGTACAAAAGATTCCAGAGGTAAAATAACCCTCCATTCGGATCTCCGGGAGAGGGGTGTACAGGGGGCGTCAGCATCAAGATTTAACATATGCTTCTCGAATATATGTGGCCTAAATTCTAACCTAAACTCCGTCCACCATTTCCTCCAGGCTAAAAGGCCCCAACTCCTCTTCATCACCGACACCCAAATCAGTGCCAAAACAGCGACTAATCACCTTAATTTCCCTGGATATGGGCTCCTTACTTCCTTTAGATTGCATGGATGCGTGTGCGCATACGTCCGTAGCAATCTACCCTGCACCAGACTCCCCAATTTAGAAGCTGGAAGAAAATACATACTATGGATAAAACTCTCTCTCAGGGCTGCAACTAAATTCATCTGTTGCATTTACCGGTCACCTTCTGACAACAATTTTGTCCAGCTCTTTGACTACCTTTCCGAAAAAACCGATCATCTGATTTCTGAATATCCTTCCTCCAAGATCACTATTCTTGGTGACTTCCATGTCCATAATAAGGAATGACGATCCGAATGAGGTGTTGCTGAAGGCCCCCCCTCTATGTCTAGGAAGGCCCCCAGCGCCACCTCCCTGTTCTCCAGCGTATTCTCTAGTTTCAGCCCCAGTTGGTGCATTGCTGTTTCTGTTGAGACTCCTGCTCTGTATGCATAGTGTCCGCAGTGTAGGGGATATGCTTCCAGTATACCGCCCCTAATGTGCCGGTCGAGCAGTTTTCCTCTTCCATATAAATGACCTTCTCTCAATAACCAACAATCCGGTCCACAGCTTCGCTGATGATAGTTCTTTTTACAGCACGTTCTCGTCGACTCGCCGCTGTCCGCTTCTGGCTCCTAATCAATGAAGTAACCAACTCCGTAAATGATGACCTGTCTAATATTCTCAGCAGGAGCCCTACCAATCTGGTTATGTTTATGTCTCGAAAACACAGAATTACGTCTTCCTTGGGAAGACTGACCTACAGGGCCCAGACGTTCAGGTGACTGGCAAAATACCGCCCAAAAAATCCACAATCTTTACATTGGGTATAACTGTTGCGCGGAGGATCTTTGCTGGCACTTACAGGTTCCCAATATTGCTAAATCAGCAGCAAAAAAGCTCGGGGTTCTGTTTAGGATTAAAAGTTTGTTTTCATCACAGCAGCTGTAGAAAGCACAGATTCGGCCACAGTTCGAATATCGTTCTCATGTCTGGGGTGCTGTCCCAAACCTTTTCCCTGCTAGATGCTATTCAGAAGCGAGTTATTCGCTTTATAGAGTCGATCTATTCCTCTTCTATCCATATCACTGTCAACATTGCTCCTTTGATATTGCTTCGTTATTTGCTAGCACTTACAGGTTCTCTATATTGCTAAAGCAGCAGCAAAAAAAGCTTGGGTTTCTGTTTGGGGTTAAAAGTTTGCTTCCATGCTGTAGAAAGCAAGATTCGGCCACAGTTCGAATATCGTTCACATGCCTGGGGTGCTGTCCCAAACCTTTTCCCTGCTAGATGCTATTCAGAAGCGAGTTATTCGCTTTATAGAGTCGATCTCTTCCTCTTCTATCCATATTACTGTCAACATTGCTCCTTCGATATTGCTTCGTTATTTGCTAGCACTTACATGTTCCCTATATTGCTATATTGCAGCAGCAAAAAAAGCTTGGGTTTCTGTTTGGAGTTAAAAGTTTGTTTTCATCAAAGCAGCTTTCCATGCTGTAGAAGGCACAGATTCGGCCAGAGTTGGAATATCGTTCTCATGTCTGGGGTGCTGTCCCAAACCTTTTCCCTGCTAGATGATATTCAGAAGCGAGTTATTCGCTTTATAGAGTCGATCTCCTCCTCTTCTATCCATATTACTATCAAAATTGCACCTTCGATATTGCTTCGTTGCGACTTTTAATCGTAAAACCCGTTTTAGCCGAGAAGCACACGCTTTAGTGTCGAATTACCCACTTGTAGCTCGGCTCGTTACGAATTCTCGTTATTTCCTAAGCTTCTGGAATGTCTTCAACTATTCAAGAAGTGAATAAAACCACCTCGTGGCACAACAACCAAGTTCATGACGTTTTAGAGACAAATTGTCTTTCATTGACTATTTCATTAAAAAAAATTGTTTTTAAATAGAAATAACTAAAACTTTGGCTCAAGTAGGTGAAACTAGTAACATTATTAGATTTATTATGTTCCTGAATATGTTGGAGTTTTATTACGTCAGTAAATATCTACAAAATCATGCACAAAACATAATTTTATTTATATATTAAGTGAAGATTAGAACTTGTGATGAGCACTGTTAGTAGACTTGGAGAACCCAAATCACCACGGCACACTGAAAAAAACCAGACGATCAATTAACTAATCAAGTTAGCGTCATCAGAGGATGAAAAATTTGTCAGAAGGTAAATTTGCAAATTAGCTCCCGAACGCTTTTCAAAAAACTGTTTTCAGAAATCCCCTGGATGCACAAACCACAAGAAAAATTTCTTGTTCACATCCCCCAAGGAAGTTACGGGACCACGAGTGAAGATGGGTGCTGGGCGGGGTAGGTAGTAAAAAGGAAACTGCTGGAAAGCTGTCTATTTGAAGCCCTATTTCCCTGAAACCCTGCCTACTACGCACAGCATCCCTATTCGCCCCAGGTCCCAAGGTCCCGTAACCTCCTTGGGGGGTATGAACAAGAAAATTTTCTTGTGGTTTATGCAACGAGGTTGGTTGTATGCACACGAGAGAGGAAAGAAAATGCCTACGATGAAGCGCACCCCCCCCCCCCCGTTCAACTTGCGACATGGGGTGGGGGTGAGGGGTATGTGTGCTGCGTCGCGGGGATTTTTCTTCCCCTCTCGCGTGCATACAACCACCCTAGATGCATAAACGACAAGAAAAATTTCTTGTTCACATCCCCCAAGGAAGTTACGGCACCTGGGGGAATAGGGGTGCTGTGCGGGGTAGGGAGGTTTTAAGGGGATATGGCTTCAATATGTGAAACAGACAGCTTTAAAGCCAGTTTTCATCGCATTTTCTGCTCATATTTCCTTTTTACTACCTACCCCGCCCAGCACCTCTATTCACTCCTGGTCCTGTAACTTCCTTAGAGGGTGTGAACAAGAATATTTCTTGTGGTTTGTGCATCCAGTGGCGGCCCTAGGCATGTTTCTGAAAACAGTTTTTTGAAAAGCGTTCGGGAGCTAATCTGCAAATTTACCTGTCAGAATATAAACACAGTTATATTCGTCAAACATTTAGGATTTTTCATCTTCTGATGACGCTAACTTGTTTAATGAAACGAGCGTCAGGTTTTTTAAAATGCGTTGTGGTGATTTGGGTACTCCAAGTGTACTTATTTATTTTTATGCTTTTTAAACTTTTCATCTTATTTCGCTACACAATAAAAATGAAGAGTTTACCTTTTTATCCTTATTTACACACCACCTTCTGCTAGAATCACTTACTTATATTATCACTTACTCTTAAACACTGACAGAGTGGAAGCTCACATGTGTTATGAAATTTAAGAGCTCGTCCTGCTTAAGACAAAATTTAAACAATCTAAGTGGTCTCTAGATTTTCATCTTATTATTACATGGCATACTTTATTGCACATGCACCACATCTTCCTTTTTATAAGCCCACGCAGTTCTTTTTGTTTAATAGCCAGGTCGTCTAAGATGACCCTTGAAGATGCTCGTCATATTTTGCATGATGTAGTCTATGTCACAGTTGGTTGGTTCATTGTAGTGGGTTTATGTTGAAGAGAGACGCGACTATCATGATGTGTGACGCCTATTATAAAATATTTAAAATCATCTTAACAAGTCTAATTAAATTGTCTCTGTTGTTCACTGATTTTAACTAGCCTACTTCCGGATTAACTTAACGTGAATATATGCATGCAGCAGCTTGTAGATGGGAGCTACGTAATATAATTGAGATCGGGTTTATTAGTGAATTTTCTTTAAGAAATTTTTAATGTAACGTAACGATGGTAAGACTTTCGTAAAAAAATTCAAATGAGCGTGAATTGGGGCCCCTAGAAGCCAACCAAAGTCCGTTTGAATCTTTATATGTTTATATCAGGGGTGGCTCCTGAATAAGTGCGCCCGTGCGAGCGCACTGCCGCCTGTCGTGGAAAAAAATTATATTTTTGCTATGCTATATTTTAATAAATTTTTATTTACTTTTTTACCTCCTGCATTCAACAAACAAAATTAGTATATCGAGGATGGCAGAGAGTCGGCAGCCATTAATACAGAATACAGAATCAGAATAAGTCATAAGTATAGTGTTCATCGTTGCAGACCTTATATACATCCATATCCATATAAAGCAGGCGGGCGTCGGTGTGTATTTTTCGGCGCTCTCCAGGAAATGCGAGACTTCAGTGCGAAATGATCACCGTTCATCGTCGAAAACGACCGAATAAGTAATCTGTTGTGCGCTATAAAATTACACACTTCCAGTTTGTGGTGAACATTTGGCAGAGCGTGTGTACCTACTACCTAGTAATTTTCGTCTTCGCGTCGGATTGATTTTTAATTAGATCATTTCGTTGTTGTTTACATGTTCTAACAAGACAATTATTATTATTATGATGGCCACTACTTTGGGTTGCTTAATAAGTGGACAAAATAATTGGGATACTGTGATTAATTCAGTGGATAATATTATAAATTTAAAGGTTAACTTTTTAAGGGACTTTTTAATTACTATAACGTATAACTAACTAGAGGAAAACTTGGTAAGTATTTAATAATTATTAGGTTTAGTAAGTAGGTTTCTTTAGTGAATTTTTATTTAAAAAAATTCACTAATAGAGAGGTATCGATGGTGAGACTTTGCAAAAAAAAATTCAAATGAGCGCGAACTAGGACACCTAGAACCCATATCCGGGGTCAGTTTCAATATATATATATATATATATATATATATATATATATATATATATATATATATATATATATATATATATATATATATATATATATATATATATATATATATGTATATGTATATGTATATGTATATATGTATCCAACCGCTAACTTAAAAAATAATTAACCGATTTCCTTTCTTTTATTAATGTCTTGGATGAGTTCGTTATCCAGGAAAATCGGACAAGGTTTTCCGGGAAAATTTGAGTTTTCTTTGGGAAAAACATTTTCTCCGAAAATTACCAAGTTATTTTAATGAAATTTGGTCGATATGTTGCCCTGGGTAAGACCCTACTATACGCCAAAATTAAACTTTCTAAGTTTATAGAAAGTTTAGTTTTTCAAATTTTAAGTTTTCTTTCGGAAAAAATTTTTTTCTCAGAAAATTACAAAGTTATTTTAATCAAATTTGATGGATATATTGCCTCGATAAAGACCTTATTACATACCAAAATTCAACTTTCTAAGTTTATATAAAATTAAGTTTTTAAAATTTTGACTTTTCTTCTGAAAAAAAAAATTTTCTCCGAAAATTACAAAGTTATTTTGATTAAATGTGGTGGATATGTTGCCCTGGGCCAGACCTTACTATACACCAAACTTCAACTTTCTAAGTTCGTAGAAACTTGAGTTATTCAAATTTGAAGCATTTAATAAAAATTCACTATCATAACGCACTTGGTGCGTCCCGAACTTTTTTTACTTGCGTAACCCCAATGCATTAAGGCACGAGTCGCCACTGGTTTATATATATATATATATATATATATATATATATATATATATATATATATATAGAGGTGGAAAGTATAATACGAAAGTTGGAGCACAGGAAGGCACCCGGCCACGATACGTACGGTAACGGCAGATGTATTGAAGCGAGATTCTGCCTTCGTCATAAGCTACAAAAATATGTCACAATAAACAATCAGCAGAGTTGCCATTTGCCAAAACTCTCAAGATATCAGAAAATATATACTAATAAATAAAAACTTTAATGAAAGTAATTCAATTTGTTAAAGGCCATATAGAACTACGTTTTATTAGGTATAAATACTAAGCTTCTCATTCTTCAGGGTATTTAAAAGCCATCTCACTCTCTTAGTTAAATCTGACAACACAAATTACCTATTTGTCATTTGTTATTTTGCCAACTGACAGCAGGGAGGAGTCGAATTCGAGGTTATCTTCTTCTTTGTTTACAGACTTCATAAACAAAGAAGGGGAAGAAGATAACCTCGAAATCGACACCGCTGCCGCTAGTACCTTAGAATCTTAGAAGAAGGTACTTATTGTTTAGTTTTACTTTTTATTTACTCTTCATCTCGTATATGGAAAATTTGAGGTAAATGAAACTACATAAGATGCACTAGTTTAAAGTATGCCTAGTGAGTCAGTGGTAAGTATTTACTAATTGCGTATTATTAACGTTTTAATACAATTCATGCCGGCTCCGAAATTTTCCAACGCTCAAGAGACAATTTTCATGTCGAGTAGATGTGTTTACTCATGGAGGACATTTTCATCAATTTGCATGACTCTCGTTCATGTAAGTTAATTGTTTTAAGTTTTAAATAATAATTTATCAAAATAATTATTATTGCTGTACCAATTAGGTAATTAATAAAAAAGTCTGAACGCAGCAAGTGAGTTATGGTAATGAATTTTCATTAAAATGTTTTGAATAGCAAATATGTGTGTTTTTTCTAAAGAAAGCCTGCATCAATTTTCGTTTGACCTGACCTGACCCATATAGTAGGAACAATGTACCATATATCATCAAAATAACTCAAAAAACTCGAAAACCTAAAATGTTCCCGAAAAAAACTAGTTTCCTGGCCAAAAAACCTTATAGGTTAATAGCAAATTGAACTATTCAAATTTGAAGCATTTAATAAAAATACGCTACCATAACGCACTTGCTGCGACCCGAATTTCTTTTCTTACAAACATGCATTATAATTACGTGGTCGAAATTCGATACATTAAAGGTCAACTGAAAACTGGCACGGACAGGGGAATCCGACTGATAATTAAAACAAAGCATTATTTAATGTTTTTGAACTGAGCAGATTTTAATAAAAATTCGCTACCATAACGCACTTGCTGCGTCCCGAATTTCTTTTTTTACAAACATGCATTATAATTACGTGGTCGAAATTCGATACATTAAAGGTCAACTCGGAACTGGCACGGACCGGGGGAATCCGACTGTCTAATTAAAACAAAGCATTATTTAATCTATTTGAACTGAGCAGATTTTAATAAAAATTCGCTACCATAACGCACTTGCTGCGCCCCGAATTTATTTTCCTAGAAACATGCATTGTAATTTCGTGGTCGAAATTCCATACATTAAAGGTCAGCTCAGAACCGGGGGAATCCGACTATCTAATTAAAACAAAGCATTGTTAATCTATTTGAACCGAGTAGATTTTAATAAAAATTCGCTACCATAAAGCATTTGCTGCGTCCCGAATTTTTTTTCTTACAACCATGCATTATAATTATGTGGTCGAAATTCGATACAATAAAGGTCAGGTCAGAACTGTCACGGATCGGTGGAATCCGACTATCTAATTAAAACAAGGCATTGTTTAATCTATGTGATCTCCTCATTAGTGAATTTTTTTAAAGAAAATTCACTGCAAGCAAAAAAAAAGTTCTTTTAACACCTTGTATTTCGAAAACCTTTTATATCACATTTTCTCTTAGAATTAGTTGAGAAACACCTCATTTATTCTGTCAGAAAGTTTACGAAACACTCTCTATATTTAACTACTTTTTTCTTCCGATAGAAAACATTCATGATAACAAAATGTATAAAGTATTTCATAATTCTAGCGCTGTGCTGTTTGGAAGCTATGGCCTAATTTTACTTCTATGGAAAAAAATTGTATCTCAAAAAATAGCAAAGTTATTTTGCTGAAATTATGTAAATATACTAAGTGAGTGGTGGACGTGCCGCCAACTAGTTGCGGAACCAAGTAGTATGTCGTCACTCCAGCTCCGAATAACATAAAGTGTTAAAAAAATAGAGACTGTATACAACTAACTAACAATTTAGTAAATTGTTAGTCCTGGCCTATTTCTACATTAATATAGGGACAAAGTATATAAGGCTAGATGCATTCTCGCAACAATTAGAACCGTAGACCGGTTTCGCTCTCATTAGAGCTCTTCAGTACGGCATACTAATTACAGCAAAAATACACATATAAAGTAATACGGCTATAGTAGCCAGCCTTTCAATATAGTAGCCAGCCTTTCAATATATTGCCCTAGTAAAGACCTTTTTTTCTCCCTCAGGGCTTGTTTATTACTGAACCTTTAAAGTATCAGATAGCCGACCGATGCATTTAAAGTATCAGGTAGCTGACCGATACAGGTAGTAGTCTCTTTTAAAAAAAGGTGGCTCTCAGTCCGCTAGACACTGGACATTGTCAACTGCGATCCCGAAGATACATCTCTGCCAAGCTTCAGTCGCTGATGTGCAAGCTTGTAACGTGTAACAATAAAATGTAAATAAACTCATCATTCTACACATTGCGTGTTTATAACGGTATTGTCAACCTAACACATTGCGTGTTTATCAAAAAGTGCATCTCAAGGTGATTAACCTCGTTTCTAATGAAACAGAATCACCATCTAACGCAACAGGGCTCGTCTGCTGCTTTGCCGCCCCGATAGCACTGCAGCCCTTGGCCTATTATGCATTACCTTCCACCTTAACCTCGATCTCAACGGCATAAGTGATTTGAAAAATCATCCGCTGCCGGTGAGTCTCAAACCGTCGTCCCCCGAGTCCGAATTGGGAAGTTTTACTCGACTTTCCGACACGGCCACGGCGGCGCTTAGTAAAGACCTTACTATAGACGAAAATTCAAGTTTCTAGGTTCATAGCAAATTGAGTTATTCCAATTTAAAGCAATCAATGAAAATTCGCTACCATAACATACTTGCTGCGTTCAGAATTTTTAAGGTAAATGCCTTAGTTTTTAGACAATGGCAACATGATTTATTGCGCGGTATGAACTCATGTAATTAATATTCGCCTACGACACCGGGGGGAGATAGATGTCTTTTGGTTTATCGTTTATCGGCTGAATTGATGTGTGACGTCTCAGCATAATTAATATCTATTCGCGTGTTAGATAAATCACTGCCTTTTTCCGCGACACGTTCTACCAGTACCCTGAATAGATAGATGCAACAACAGTAATGCACAATTTAACACCGGGAAATAAACAAAGACAAGCCAGCCTTTGATTACAGCCAATGATGTGAAATTTAATAAAATACCACTTAACTGTACTTACAAGATTATCTCCAGTCAACATAAGGCGGTTCTTAAGCAACTAAACAGATATATACGAGGGTTGATAAATAAGTACCCGTGTTTGACAACAGGTGGCGTTGATGAGGGAAGTTGTGATTACCGTCGTGTAATGTCATCTTTCAAACGACACCATACATGTGTTTCGTGTTTCTCGATAAAATGGAAAAAGCACAATATCGACACATAATTCGCTTTGTGTTTTCAATGGAAAAAACTCTGGACGCAGCAAGTGCGTTATGGTAGTGAATTTTCATTAAAATGTTTTTAATAGCAAATATGCTTTTTTAATAAAGCAGGCACCAAATTTGGTTACCAGTATAATTTATATATTAGAAACAATGTGCCATGTTTCATCAAAATAACTTTATTGCTTGAAAATGTACAAAAATTTCCGAAAGTAAACTTAAATTGTTCCCGAAAAAACTGGTTTTCGGGTCAACCTTATAGGTTAATAGCAAATTGATTCAAAATTTGAAGCATTTAATGAAAATTCGCTACCATAACGCACTTGCTGCGTCCCGAATTTCTTTTCTTACAAAGATGTATTATACTTCAACATAGGGCGTGTTTGATTAAAAAAATCACTAGAAAAAAGAAAATTTGAATCACCAACGACTTATGGGCCACTCTGTAATTGTGGAAATATTTTTTAAGATATAGCTTAAGACACCCTACAATTAATGTATACAACTTTTTTTCGTAACTTGCATAATAACGGATATATTGAACTTTAAAGATTTTTTACGAAAATTCGACAAAAATGATATACCATTACTATGTGAAAGCTGGAACCTGTGATGAGCACTAATAAGTACACTTGGAGAACACCCAAATCACCACAACACATATTTCAGAGACCTTACGATCGTTTCGTTGACAATGTCAACATCTTCAGAGAAAGAAAATTCTAACTCGTTAGAATTTTCCTCTGAAGATGTTGACATTGTCAACGAAACGATCGTAAGGTCTCTGAAATATGTGTTGTGGTGATTTGGGTGTTCTCCAAGTGTACTTATTGATATACCATTAACCGATAAACTCTATAGCCAACACTTACTGCTAAAGCATCAGAGAAAGGGTCTATTTGAAATGAATTTTCTGGGAATATTTTAGTAAAATGAAGGATAATGACGATTGAAACTAAGAGTTCAGGCTTTGTAAAACATTATTCTTGAGATATTTTCCTTCCATAGATCATATTAATTTCAGGTTCATTGCCTAAATATTAACAATTTTGACGTTTAAAATCGCGACTTTGACGTTTTGAGGAAAACCCAAATTTATTTTTCTTTAAATGCCTGTAACTTTTTTGTCCTTTAACCTACAGCGCTAAATTTTGGTAGGTAGCTTACCTATAATGATATAAACCTGTGTAGCAAATTTCGTTCCCTTTGTTAATTCCGGAGATATAATTTTTTTTCGATTTTTTTCGAAAGAAAACACAAAATTTTCTGGGAAACCTCGGCGGATTTTCCTGGCTAACGAACTTATCCAAACCACTCGCAAAAGGAAGGTACTCACCTAATTTTATCAAAGTCGGTCCATTATTTTTTTTAGTTATAGGTGTGACACAAATATATAAACATACATACATACATATATATATATATATATATATATATATATATATATATATATATATATATATATATATATATATATAATATATATATATATATATATATATAAACATATAAAGTCTGAAACCGACCTCGGATTTGGGTGCCAGGGGTCCTAAATAGCGTTCATTTGAAGAAATTTTTTCAAAATTCAAAAGTCGAGATCTCCTCATTAGTGAATTTTTTTTAAAGAAAATTCACTAAAAATGCGAAGAAATACAGGTGTCCCAGATAAAAGTCCTTACATTGTGGATTTCGCAAACGGTAAGAGATACAATTTTGGTTAAATGAGAAAAAAGTTGGGCTATTCCGAGCCCAATCAGATGCAGTATCGACATTAAAAATATCTACAGGGGTTTTCAAAATATCAAGCAAAATTTGATAATTTTGTATTAGCGACTACGGTCAATGGAATGACCTTAACGAATTTTTTCTAGGCCTTCTAGGTTTTTTGCAATCATAGCCAACTGTGTTATTTCTCATGGTCGCCATATTGGATTTATACGCCATTAAATGGAACATAAATAGAGCTTCTCAGCCATGTATAACAAGCCTATATTTAGATGACAGGAAATGTAAATTTATTTAAAAAACTATATTTCGCTTGGCTGTGCAAGCAATCCAAACCTTCGCCAAAAAATTATGCACTTTTTTCAAAATTATCTTTTATTTATGATACTAAAGTTAACAACTGAAACATTATTTATGATTAAACTCAAAACAAAACAAAAAACGAAAAACCGATGACAAAGCATTGAATTAGAGTAAATGAAAGTAAATGTTCGAAAATTCCACCGTTGTTATTACTGCACGTCCTGCATCGATGAATTAGACATATATGCATCTTTATAACCATTTGTCCAAGCGTTTGTTCTCGTATCCTTCATTGGATTTACCCTGGGATCGCCAGGCCGAGAATCCTCTATGGGGCGTTGGTCTGGTGGTGTGGTGTGAACCAAACTACTACCAGGAAGCTGGCCAAACTCCAAAGGCTGGCAATCCTGGGTGTCACAGGCGCTATGAGGACGACACCCTCAGCCGCGCTAGAGGTCCTGTTGATGCTGCCACCGCTTCCCACCTGTATCAGAAGGGAGCCTATGGCGTAGCATCTTAGAATGCGAGACTCTGGACACTGGCGCGGAGAGGGAGCAGTAATAGGGCATGCAAGAGTCGCCAAGAAGGTGGAAATGGAAATTCCGATTTCCGCCATCAAGGTACCGGATGCCGAGGACGATATTAGGTTGACTAGCCCATATACCCCCAGGATCCCCAGTAGGGATCAGTGGAGGGAAAATGAGGAATCCTCCGGGGCAGGAATATACATCGAGGGCCTGGGGGTGCGTGAGAGTTATGCTCTGGGCGCATATACCACGGCATTCGAAACAGAGGTGTACGCTATCCTGTCTGTGGCCAATAGACAGGATGTAAGAAGGAGCCCCGAGAAATGTGTATACATTTGCTCGGATAACCAGGCAGTCCTTCGGGCATTTTGCGCGGACAGAATCAAGTCAACACTGGTTCAGGAGTGGGCTGAAGCCCTCAGAGAACTAGCCAGGACGAAGGAGGTGAAACTGGTGTGGCTTCCGGGACTCTGTGGCGTAGCGGGGAATGAGGTAGCGAATAATCTCGCAAGGCTTGGTTCCCAGCGGCCGTTCTGTGGCCCGGAGCCTGCGATAGTCATAAGTAGCAAAACGGTCTCTGTCGCCTAAGACAGGTGGACTGCGGAAGCCATGGAGAGGCGCTGGGGGGGGGGGGGTGGGTCGGACATAGATAAAGCTGCCTGGCTACTGGGTAGGAGTCGACCTATGCTTTGCCGCGTCCTTGGGGTGCTGACAGGCCACTGCACCCTTAGAAGACACCTCACATTGATAGGAGTAGAGAGCGATCATATTTGCCAGGAATGCGGCGAGGATGAAGAAACGTCTTACTACTACCTGTGTGAATGCGAGGCTTTTGGGAGTCTTCGAGCAGAATTGTTCGGTTCGAAGACTCTGCAAAGGAATTAGGTATGTACCGTCCAATTGAAGACCGCCACGGCCTTCATTTCGAGGTCGAGGCGGTTTGGCGACGGAACCGAGGAAGAGTAGAGCATGGTTGCTGGGTTTGGCAAAAAGTGCCCATTGTGGCCTACTTGTTTGGCGTTAGCCTCCCCACCACTGCTACTACTACTATTCTATATCTTGAACAACGGCTGTGTCAAGTTCTTCTACCGTATTATGATGAGTACAATAAACTTTATCCTTTAAGTATCCACAAATTCAAGAATCAAGGGACGTAACGTCCGACGAGCGTGCAGGCCAGGAACCTAACCTCAACTTCCGATCCAGTTATTTCCATGTGGCCGATTCAAATAGTCAGTTATAATTCTTCCATTATATGGAGGTGCTCCATTCTGCTGGAACCACATGTTCGCTACATTTTGAAGAGGCAAATTTTCTAAAGTTTGGTCGACGTAATTTTGTAACATTTCAAGATATCTAGGTGCAGTCACATTATTATCAAAAATGTTAAATAGTATGTGCTTAATACACACCTTCGAATTCAGTGGACTGTATATTAAAAAAAAAGTTTTTCTTAACGATTGAGACGGGGTGGTATTTATTGGTATTAAATTAATTGAGTTACACGCTGGTTCGGATACAAGATCAAAGAACAAACACTTATTTAATAACGTGGATGAGATTCCTTTTATTTTACAAATTAACTCGCACTGACTAGATTTTATATACACTACATTACTAATTGAACTTTACTATATTAATGTAACTAAAGCTAAAGCATTTGTGACTGCCTCACATGAAATACAGTTATGTTCTGTCTTTATAGTCTTTAGTTTTATATGCACTATCTCCTGGCGCAACCCCGTTAGGTGGAGATGGCCACACACGTTACAGTTGTCAAACTTGACCACCCTAATACAGGAAATAGACAATTATTCACAACATATTAAACTGCCTTAACAGTACGTGTCCGTTTATGACCCCTAGCCATACATTTAAAACCCCAACTAACTTGATGGTGCACCTCGCGATTTAAGAACGAATTTTGATCGGCCCAATACACGTTGCTGTGTCTGTAAATATCCCGCAGTTTGTAAATCTGCTCAGACCGCAGAACCTTAAGCGGAAATTGAGAATTTTCTTGGTATTTCTGTACGAACGAATTGCAAAACAATATTCTCCTTTCTAAGTCACCATCTCAAAGTCCTCGACTAAAATGTGTTTTATACGGACTATACTTAATTTTTTTAAAGAATTCTCTGAGCTGTTGATTTAGGCACTTCAACATAATTTTCAATTGACGAAGGGAGGTACGAGGATTGTCAACGACACTTTGCAAAACAAGATTTTCAATATTTACATTAGGCACTCTATTTCGATTGTGTTTTTTAAAGGAACCATAGATAATTAAATTATTTCTAAGCAATCTGAAGGTCGATAAACCTGGTTTCCGTCTTTCTGGATATTGCTGAAAGCACATATCTTGAGCTCGTTCAGCGTTCCTATGGCACAAAATGAAACAACCATGCATGGTCCACTTTTTCCAATTTGAAAACGTTTCCATATTAAATTTAATTGGTAGTGTAACTCAAAAAATATATATCACAGTTATTTGCAAACTTTAAAACTCTTAACAGATAAAAGCTATGTGAAAATTGGAACCTGTGATGAGCACTGATAAGTACACTTGGAGAACCCAAATCACAACACATATTTCAAACACTTTACGATCGTTTCGTTGACAATGTCAACGTCATCAAAAATTCTAAGAAGATAAAAGCTAATAAATGACCAAGTTTTGACAGATAGTTACATAACTATGACAACAAATACAATTACATTTGGTTTACAGCCAAGCAAGTGAAAAACGGCTTTTTCAATAAATTTACATTTTCTGTCATCCAAATATAGGCTTATTATACATGACTGAAAAGCTCTATTTATGCTCTATTTAATGACGTATAAATCCAATATGGCGGCCATAAGAAATAGCAAAGTTGGCTATGGTTGAAAAAAAACTAGAAGGCCTAGAAAAAATTTGTTAACGTCATTCTATTGGCCGTAGTCGCTAATACAAAACTAAAAAAAAATTATCAAACCTGTTTAGAAGATGGCGAAGATATTTCAATTTTCCTAAAAACAGTTTTTCCTAAATGTTTTGAAAACCCCTGCAGATATTTTTAATATCGATGCAGCATTTGATTGGGCTCGGAACAGCGCAACTTTTTTCCCATTTAACCAAAATTGTATCTCTCACCGTTTGCGAAATCCCCATATAGTTACTTTTATCTGGGACACCTGTATAAGCGAAGTTGGATGCTGTCTATGGGGACCCTTCACCATCTATGACCACCGTGAGATATTGGTTCAACAAATTTACACGTGGTGGTACATCTGTTTTTGATGAGGAGCGGCCACGCCGCCTGACAGACCTGTTTACCGAGAAAATCGTTGAAAACGTCCACGACATGATTCTCTCTGATCGCCGAACTAAAGTGAGCGAAGTAGCAGCGACCGCATGCGTGTCTTACGGAACGGCAATCAATATTTTACATGATAAGATAAGTACGAGAAAAGTGTCGGCTCGATGGATGTCGCACGGCGGACAACAAACGAACACAACTCTCAATGTCGAAGCGGTGTTTGGACCTCTTTAAGCAAAACTCGCAGGAGTTTTTGCGTCGAGTCATCACCGTTGACAAAAACTGGATACACTATTATAGGCCAGAGACCAAGCGACGGTCAAAACAATTGATTTTTCTTGTTCATCTGCTCCCAAGAAGGCAAATACGGTCCCATTGACCGGAAGGGCAATCGCCACGATTTTTAGAGATTCTAAGGGAATATTCCTCATGGACTTTTTGCATAAAATAATAACAATCACAGGGCAGTACTAAAGTGAAATATTGGACCGATTCGATAAGAAATTGAAGGAGACGCGGCGCCATTTGGCTAAGGAAAATGTGCTGTTTCACCACGATAACGCACCAGCACATTCATCCGGAATTGTCGCGACCAAATTGCATGAATTGCGCTACGAATTCGTGCCGCACCCACCGTACTCGCCCGACCTGGCTCCCTGCGACTTCTTTATTAAGAATTAAACGCGATTAGTTATTAATTTTTTAGTGTGTTTTAGCGAAATTCCTCCATCAGATCAATTTATTTTTTTACTGTTAATTTTTGCAATAATTTTAAAACCATAGCTTTTTTAAATAGAGAACGAAGACATCTTACAAAGGTATCACTAGCACCTACTTCCTGTTTAAAACTTTGGGAGTTACCACTGACACTCCAAGGGGGCTGGATGTAGGATGTAGGGGTCAAGTTTTCACATTGCAGGATTCGGTCATTTTTAAATCTAAAACTGACGTGTTTCGCGAGCCTAGGTGGTTAAGTGGTAAGAATGTGTGCCTCTGAACCGAAGTATACTGGGTTCAATCCCAGGGTTCTCCTTTACATACTGTACAATTAACATCAACCAAGGTTGTGGCATTATATTTTAGCAAGTTGAATGTCTGCACGTTCCGCCCTTCGGAGGGGCCGTAAAGGTGTCGGTCCCGTGTCCATATGTTGTTGTGCATGCTAGAGATCCCTATCTTCCCTACAGAAAAGCAGGGGTTCACCAAAATTTCTATGATAGTGAGGTGAAACTGCTCCCTGGCGTCGGTGATTGTCCATAGTAGTGGAAATAGACCGACGTTAAAGACAAAAATTACTTCATTTGGCTGTTCCAGACTGTATGACATGATTATGAGAAACTTTTGTGGGAAGTCGCCATTCAAATGTAGAGCATGATTTGTTTATTCTAACTTGTATGAATTATTTCTATGCGATTTTGCATCCCCTGCAACTGCTGCTATGGTTGTAAGTTGTAAATGATTGTTTATTTTTATTTAAAGCACAGCCTAACAAACAATTGTTAAAGTTTGAGGTGCTAATGTATGCAACCAGTCATACTCCTTGTGCGATAGAAGCTTGCAGCAATTTTAATTAACAGTAACACCATCTACTTTCGAAGATTTCTTCTTGGTAACTGCAACTGTCAGGAAACTTCTCTATTGTAACTGCAATGTTTTACAAGAAATAAGAATGCGTTTAATACACAATTTAACGCATAACGAAGGTTTAATGGCATTGGGAATTTATGTATCTATTCAATTAACCAATAGGTCAGTTAAACGACAAATAAATATCCCATTCCAGAGCAAGACAAATATACGAAAGCGGTCTGGAAGTAGCAAGTGCGTTATACTAGCAAATTTTCATAAGTTTTGTAATATTAGTTGTAACTTACTCCGAGGCAGATGATTGGACCTGTTTCAATTAATTTATCTTAATAAGTACACTGAGAAAACTCAAATCACCAGGACGCATCTTTTTAAAGTCCTAACGATCGTTTCGCTAACAACGTTAGCTTCTTCAGAGAATGAAATATTCTCTATATTAGAATAGCGTTAGCTTTATCAGAGGATGAAATATTCTAATATAGAGAATATACAGTTTTGTTGTTCTCGAATCACAGGCGTAATCGCTCATTTTATCGCAAGGACCATATTATCTTTCTTGAAGCAATGTTATTATTGGTTTGTATACAGTAAAAATTACGTAATTGAAACAACGATAATTAAATATAGTCTAAAATATAGTGTTAGTAGAAGGAATATAACTACGATAGATTAGATCCTCGTGAATAGCAGCTCACATTTAGACATTTTAAAGTATATTAAATTATTTAGTCGCTTAATGTTGAAAGGCTGGCTACCATCGCCGTATTACTTTATATGTGTATTTTCGCTACAATTAGTATGCCGTACTGACTAGCTCTAATTAGAGCGAAACCGGTCTACGGTTCTAATTGTGGCGAGCATACATCTAGCCTTACATACTTTGTCCCTATATTAGGGTAGAAATGGGCCAGGGCTAACAATTTACTGAATTGTTGGTTGTATACAGTCTCTATTTTGTAACACTTTGTGTTATTTGGAATTGGCGTGACAACATGCTACCTGGTTCCGCAACTAGGTGGCGGCACGTTGCCTCGTGTCTCACCACTCACTTAGCGTTGTAAAGATAATTAAGGAAAATCACTTTAAGCGTAACAACTTTAACACCCCGTATCCCAGTATCACGACCTTAAAATCAAAAATGTTATACAAACTACCCCAGTGGCGGAACAAAAGATGGGCCGATTTTGATCAAATTTTCTGAGTGCTTTCCTTTTGCAAGTGGCTTGGATAAGTTCGTTATTAAAAAAAATCGGCCCAGGTTTTCGGTATCTTCTCGATGACCTCTTAACAACATATTACAAACTGATAGCGTAATTATAACGCCAATCACCCTTTTGATTATATCTCTTCATTTATTAAAATGTTCTTTTGTGTTAACTAGATTTTCAATTATTTTACCTTGTTTCCAGGAATCATACAAAAAACAAGATTTATTGTGTATAACTGATTGTTCGTGGTCTGTTATTTTCTTGGAAAATCCTTTCCAATCCTTGACTCCTTTACACCGAGCACCCTAAAATTCCTGTCACTTCGATCTGCAAAGGGTCAACATGGTTCACAGTAAGCCACTTGTAGTTGTAGAGTAACAAAGCCACATTCTTTCAACTTGTATGCCAACTTTAGTGATATAGTTGTAATAGGAAGAACTAAATAAACGTCCTTTGTCGTCTTTCAGACAATTAATTAATGGCTTACATGGTCCAGTGTTTAGAATTTGCTCCTTTGTTTCTGTATAAATTTCTTTTCCCAAATAATTTGCGATATCCGAAGCACAAACTTTGCCACTAACACTAAGAAAGTCAGTAGCCTCTTTCGGTGTTTCCGCCTCACTTTCCATGGTAACTTCAATTTTAAATACATCGGCAACATTTTCATAACTTTCCGCCGAGGTTGATGGCACAGATTCAGTTTCACTTTTAAAAAAAGTATCAATTCTGGTCAGTTTTTCTGTCTTTTCCTTCCGAAGCTACCTTTTTTTTGGCCCCACTCAATTGTTTATGTCCAGAATTCATATTTCTGCACTTATAATTTATAATGTAATATTTAATAGTTATTATATAAACAGAAACCGAATATACTAACTTTAACAAATTAGAACCTCGACTTCGATCCCGATTATAAAAGCTGTGAAAAAACTATACCCAATATACGCAAACACTCGGATGCTCGAACTAAACTAAAGTTAAATTATCCTTATCCCTTATCCAGTAAGTATGAAATAAATTGTTTAACAGTTTTTAGTTAAAATTCAAACCAGTTATTTGTGTCATTACAAAATATATTGACAGCATTATACCTAATAAGTAGGTCTTCATAAATTTTATTTTTAACCGTTTCTTGGAAGGATGGACTGAGGATGAAATATATGATCGAGCATTTTTACGTTCTTCGAATCAAAAGTCACCCAGCGCAGATTTCTATAACTGTAATTATGTGGCTATTGCTGCCATGCCAACAATCTGTTTACTGGTCTTAACATAAATGCTCTAAATATATAACTCTTAAGTATATAATTTTAATTTAATTTGTTTTCCAAGTATGTAGATATTATATTATTATGATCTCATAAAAGCTGCCTTCAGGGCCCCCCAAGTGCCTGCCCGCGGTGCAGGGGCTGCGGGGGTGTATGTTCCGCCACTGAACTACCCCCACTATTTTTTCAAGTTCAACTCACACCTCAACTTTTTGAAGCATAATTAGGACACCTGCGTATCTATATATCCATGCTGTGCTAATGCATCACATTTGTAAATTTCTTTGTCATTTAATTGGGTGTAAGCCTGTTGGACAATAAAGGGATAAATAAATAAATTAAGATATCTTCTGGTAGGTTATATAAGAAATACACATTTATTAATATACATAATATTTATTCGGTTTATAAAATTATTAGACATACATTCACTATATTGTTACAAAATATACAAAAGTAAAATCAACACTTGTTGTTTTACCTCTAAGTTAACAACTGTACATTATCACAGTAGGGCAAGTAAATTATTATTTAATTCTTGCTCAAATAAAATATCAGTTCATTATTATTACACAATAATGGAAGAAACATTAAGGGGATCTACAATGAACCTTACCAAATTAACGAACATAAATAAGCGTATTCTATGAATTATTCTATAAAAACAATTTTTATAGTAAAAATGATATAAAACGAAGATCCCCATACAAGACACAAAAACAAATGTTACGACTAAAAGTAGTAGCAGAAGAATGTAGAGACTAAAAAGCTAATGATGATGTAGAGTTACTCTTTGAAAATGCTACATAGTGTGGTACTGGTTATGTTTTATGTTTATTTTATAAGTTAAAAATTAATTATTAAAAATTCCAACCTAAACATGGTTTTTCCAAAATAGTGCTTAGTTATTTTATTGTGTGTAATTCCACATTATATATTTATATTTACATTGTTCCATCTTTACTAGAACTGTAGCCCAATCTTTGGTTTTGAAGTGATGAAAATAAACCATTAGGCAACCAGCATTATACATTTTCAAAGAGAAGTTCTGTACATATTCTGTGTGACAATGAAATCATGAGACTTCAGCCTTTTGTATTATTTGCATTTTATTCAGCATTTCGGTAGGCACAGTTGACAAATCTCAATGACTGTTAACTAACCTTCTCAAGAACTGAACAATTTTACTATTCATTGATTGTTCTTATATGAGATCAGATTGTTTGTTGTTCTCTTTCCCTGTCAAAACTATTCCATACAAAAAACGGCTGTAGAGATTTTTTCTCTGGCTTCGCCAATAATTGCGCTCTTCTCTGCGACCAGTTTCACGAAGTGAATATTGGAATCTGTGATTCTGCTAGAAAGTGAAACTCGTTAGGTACACTTGGAGAACCCAAATCACCACAACACATTTTAAAAACCTCCAGTTAACTTACGTGCTGGCTACGCCCTTCACCTACAGAATCGAAACACAACAGTGAAGCCAGGGAAGTGGTCTCCAAGTCTGTATGTAGTATGGACCAGTTGGACCAGTATGGACCGAAGTAAGGGCAACAACAATCAATGAACTTAAACGTCAGCTTTTTTTTAATGTGTTGTGGTGATTTGGGTTCTCCAAGTGTGCCTAACCAGTTTCACTTTCTAGCAGCATCTCAGAAGCAGAAACCCATTACAAAGAAGGCATAATTGCAAAGGTAGAGCACAATTTACTACATCTATATTGTCTTTTTTTCTTACTTTACTTTTGTATGTGAAGTAGTATTCAGAAATTAAGAAAGCAACATTGAACCAGAGCAAAATTTTGGGAGACTTTGTGCAGTACTTCGATACAAAATCAACACCATTGAAAAACGTTCTTAATAACTTTTTCCTTTGTCCTTATAGACATAACAGCATTCAGGAAGCGACAAGGCATTTTTCTACGAACGGTTTTTTAGCTGTGCTAACTTTCTATTGAAGTACTTGGAAAGTCTGCAGAACTTTTTTTTTGGTTCGTGGTTGCTTTGTCAATTCCTGAATACTGTTATGCTTACAGGAGCAAAGTAAAATAATTGGATAAAGCACCCGTAGAGAGTTTTCAAAACTGTATCTTTGATTTATTGTTGGTTTCCAAATTCCCAAATACTGTTATGCGTACGAAGTAAAGTACGAAAAATGTCATTCCAGAGCAAACGTTTTTGAAAATTTCTGCATGTGCTTCAACAGAAACTAAGCATAATTACCAAACTTGAATACATGAGTAATTTTCTTCCTACTTTGCCTTTGTAAGATTCAAGAAATTGGCAAAGCATCATGAGAACCAAAGCATTTGGACACTTTCTTTGAGAGTGTGCTTCAATATAAAGTAAAAAACAGTTGAAAGCCATTAATAATTATTAAACAATCTTCTTTCTTAGTTTTGTAGGCATAACAGATTCAGGTATCGGCAGAGCAACATGAAAACGGACGTAAAACTGTTGGCAACTTTCTGTGAGTGCTTGAATATAAAGTGACCTCAGTGGAACACCTGCTCAGTACCCTAACCACTTTTTTTCACTTTGCCTTTGTAGGCTTAAGAATATTTGGCAATCAAAGCAACAATAAACCAAAGCTGAAGTTTTGGAAACTTTCCGGAAATGCCTAGATATAAAATAAGCACAGTTGAAAACCCTCCTCAATACCCAAACAACTTTTTTTTCTGACTTTGCCTTTGTAGTCATAACAATACTGAGGAATTAGGAAAGCTAGAATAAACTAAAGCTAAGGTTTTGGAGACTTTCTGAGAATGTTTCAATGGAAGTAAGCACAATCGAAAGACCATCTCGGTATCTAAGCAGTTTTTTCTGACTTTGCCTTTGTAGGCATAACAATACTGAGGAATTAGGAAAGCAAGAATAAACCAAAGCTAAGGTTTTGGAGACTTTCTGAGAATGCTTCAATGGAAGTAAGCACAATCGAAAGACCTCAGTATCTAAGCAGTTTTTTCTTACTTTGCCTTTGTAGGCATAACAATATTGAGGCATTAACAAAGCAACAGTCAACCAAAGCTAAAGTTTTGGAGACATTGTCAGTGTGCTTTAATAAAAGTAAGCAGAGTCGAAAATCTTCTCAGTACCTGAAACGACTTTTTTTCTTACGTTGCCTTTGTGGGCATAACAGTATTTAAGAATTTAAAAAGCAACAATGAATCAAACCTGAGGTTTTGGAAACTTTCCGAGAGTGCTTCAATAAAAAGTAAGCACAGTTTAAATAAATATCTTCTTTCTCAATATCCAAAATGTTTTTACACTTTGCTCTTGTAAGAATAACAGAATTCAAGAATTGCCAAAGTAACTGTGAACTGAATCAAGTTTTAGAGACGTTCGGAGTACTTTAGTAGAAAGTAAGTACGCTTGGAAAACGTTCTTTCATAGAAAAAGTTGTATTCGGGAATTGACAAAAGGATAAGGTACAACGCAGCAATTTTGGAAACTTTTTTGAGAGTGTTTCAATAGAAGGTAAGCACAGTCAGGAACTGACAAAACGATGAACCCACAGCAAATCTTTTGGAAACTTTCCGAGACTGAAGCACTGTTAAGAAAGCCTTCTCTTGAAGGCAATGTTGTTTTCAAGAACTGACGAAAGCAACAATGAATCAAACCACACTTTTAGTAACTTCAGGAATTGACAAAACGCTAAGGTACAATGCAAAAATTTTGGAAACTTTTTTGAGAGTGTTTCAATAGAAAGTAAGCACAGTCAGGAACTGACAAAACGATGAACCCACAGCAAATCTTTTGGAAACTTTCCACGACTGAAGCACTGTTAAGAAAGCCTTCTCTTGAAGGCAATGTTGTTTTCAAGAACTGACGAAAGCAACAATGAATCAAAATACACTTTTAGTAGTTACAGGAATTGACAAAACGCTAAGGTACAACGCAAAAATTTTGGAACCTTTTTTGAGAGTGTTTCAATAGATAGTAAGCTCAGTCAGGAACTGACAAAACGATTAGCCCACAGCAAATGTTTTAGAAACTTTTTGAGAGTCAATCACTGTTAAGAAAGCCTTCTCTTGAAGGCAATGTTGTTTTCAAGACCTGACGAAAGCAACAATGAATCAAACCACACTTTTAGTAACTTCAGGAATTGACAAAACGCTAAGGTACAACGCAACCATTTTGGAAACTTTTTTGAGAGTGTTTCAATAGAAAGTAAGCACAGTCAGGAACTGACAAAACCATTAACCCACAGCAAATGTTTTGGAAACTTTCTGAGACTGAAGCACCCTTAAGAAAGCCTTCAAGAACTGACGAAAGTAACAATAAATCAAACTAACATTTTTAGTAACTTGTTGAGAGTGCTTCGATGGAAAGTAAGTAAATAACGTTCTCTTGTAGGTGCAATCGTATTCAAGAACTGAAAAAGTAGTTCTTTTGAGGGTGCCATAATGAAAGTAAACACAGATTAAAAAAACCTTCTCTTGTAGGAAAAGTTGTTTTCGGGAATTAACAAAGCAATGAAAGCTAAAGTTTCTAGAATCTTTGTGATAGTCCTTCAGTGGAAAGGAAGTGCAATTGAAAAACCTTTTCCTGTAAGTACACTTGGAGAACCCAAATCACCACAACATATTAAAAAAAACCTGATGATCATTAAACTAACCAAGTTAGCGTCATCAGATTATTTCATCTCCTCTGATAATGTTAACTTGATTCAGATCAAATTATTTCATCCTCTGGTGATGCTAATTTGATTGGTGAAACGATTGTCAGGTTTTTAAAAAATGTGTTGCGATGTTTTGGGTTCTCCAAGTGTACTTATCAGTGCTCATCACAGGTTCCAATCTTCATTTAGTGACTTTTCTTCAGGCAAAGTGGTATTCACGAAATGACAAAGTAAGATGAACCAAAGCAGAGGTTTTAGTCGATTCCTGGATACAATTTTGTCTACAAAAGAAGGTTTTTGAACAAGGCAAACATTTTAGTAACTTTTTGAGAGTGCTTTAATAGAAAGCACAGTTAGAAAGTTGTAGGCAAAATTTTATTCAGGAATTGACAAACCAACAGAGAACCAAGTGTTCCAACAGGAAATAAGCAAAGTCAAAACATATTTCAATGTCTGAACAACTGTTTCCACTTTACTTTTGTAGCCGACATAGCATTCAGGATTTGGCTCAATTTAAAATTACAATCTGCTACTAGAATTTGTTCAAGCTGAAGTCTGTATTTCAGAATCACACGTATTTAGAGATCAAGAAGTTTATTTCGAAGAGGGACCAGCTTCCGAATTTTCAGGAGGTTTTTCAGGAAGCGGCCTGAAAGTCATTTTCCCAGATCCTGATGATTTTAGAGAGTCTTTAGTACTTTTATTATCTTTATCTGAAATGTCTTTGGTTTGCTGCAGTTCCGAATAAAGATGAACTGCAGCATCTGAAGGTTCAGCATAATCACCTACAAGAGCAGGCCTGATATTATCTTCACCTTCCCCTGGTTGAAGATTGAACTTCTCCTCCATCAATCGGAGAATGCTCATTGCTCCATCACAGTTTTGTAACTTATCTGTATCTTGATGGTCTTGTTCTTGTTGATAGTTTTGTTGTTGTTGAAGATTCCCCAGTTCTTCATAAAGATGGGCTTCTTCATCTTGTCTGTTATTATTTTCATAGTTATCTTCTACTATGAACATCTCATAGAGACGCTCTATCATCTCTGTAGCTTCTTCTTTCGTATTCGGATCGTCTAATCGCTTTCTCAATTGTTGTAACAATTCTAGTGATAGTTCTGGTACGTCAAGTGGTTCGTTTTCGTCTATTGTCACTATGGTGTTCTCTTCTTCAGTACTCCTTTCGTTTTGGTTATAATGTATGTTCCTGAAGTAACCGTTCCGTTTCAGCCATCGTCCACCCTTTAATAACAAAAAGGCAAATGTAGCAACTATAGCGAGTATTGCCAAACCTATAACAGTGATAATCAGTATCAACCAACTGGTTTTATTGCTATTTTCATCTTCAGAAAACATTTTGCCAGTCACATTGACATGTTTGGTCTCTCCTAGATACTTTACGCATTTTAGTTTATCACTAGAATTACATACAAGCTCTGTGAAGTTATGCATGTTGATTAAGCCCTGTTCTAGCTCATAACACCTGGCCAGAACCTCCTGGGCGATATTACAGAAACTTGTCTCAACAAGATATGTGGTGTGTTTGGTGTCGTTGGTTAGTTCAATCATTCTGTCTTCCATGGCACATCGACATGTCTCGTTAAAAAAGTTCTCATTTAAAGTAAGTAAGCCAACATCTAATTGTGCCATGAAGCTCAATGCATTCTGTTCTGATAATTGGACATCGTTGTCGATGAAATAGAAGGCAACGTTATCTTCCAGGCTTGGCGAAACTACAAGGAAATGTGATCTTAAAATGAAGATGTAGTTTTGTTCGAAGATTATCTCATTCCAGTTGTTAAGGACGAAGCCAGATGTTCCAAAGTTAACAATTTCATTGTCGACAATCTTTATGTTGGCTGAGGTGATGTTCACTGCATTTGTTTCTATGTTTTTGATTCTGAAACAAAAGAAAAAGAAATTTTAGTGCCTCAGAGTACAAAATGGCGGAATGTTATAATGAACTGTATCTAAACAGGAAAGGAAAACTTTGACATATAAACCCTTGACAGTTACCCACTTTTCCTTGTCCTATAGGTCCGTCTACAATATTGCTCCAGGTGTACTGCAGTTTAAAAGCCTTATTGTGCTAATTTGGTTTATGTTTCATGTCCAGGTAAGGAATGCACCAATTTGTACATGTCTGTCCATGTAGTTGAAAGATGATCACTGGTCTATCGAATCAGGCTTGTATTTTGTTTTCCAGTGATTCGAATGTGCATGGCTGTTTCAGCTTCCCTATTGTATAATCTGCAAGGCGGGGCTCCTTCATATTTCTTGATTTTACCAAGGTGCACCCTCACAGTAGTGTGACCTGTCAGGTATCCGATAATGATCCAGAGCAGCCAAACAGTTCTGCCACCGTTTTCTGCATTAGGTTTGAAGTAACACTTTGCTATCTTCGAGCTTTAGTCTGTTTAATCCATTAATAACTGTGCAAGCCCGCTGGTTAATTTCACTGCAGACTTCGCATTTTATATATAGGAGTTTTATAGAGTATATAGAATATAAACACCGAATTAGTTAAATTTCTTGAAAAACACTGTCTAATCCACGACAGGCAGTATGGATTCAGTCAGCGCAGATCAACTGCCGACCTCCTTTCCTTTGTCACCCATTCTTGGAGCAAGTCTATGGAACTACACAGTGAATCCCAGATTGTCGCTCTAGACATATACAAAGCATTCTACCAGGTCTGGCACTGCTAAATAAACTTCCCGTTTATGGCCTACCACCAAAACGCTGTACCTGGACAGCAAATTTCCTCTACAACCGGGGCATTTCTGTTCTCGTGGATGGCCATTCCTCTAAACTGTATCAAATTAATGCAGGAGTCCCTCAAGGTTCAGCTTTAGCCCCTACTTTGTTTCTTCTCCACATCAATGACCTCCTCTCTAGCACATCCAACCCAGTTCACAGTTACACGGATGACAGCACCCTCCACTCAAATATACAATATTCTAAGCCTGTCTCTTTAGCCCAATTAGATGAAGATCACAGACTCACGGAAGGTTCTGTCACTGTGGATCTCCAAAAAATATTAGACTGGGGAAGTAGAAATCTTTTACAATTCAACTCCACTGAATCTCAGTCTTGCTTTCTATCTCATAAGAGATACACCAGCCCTAGACCCATCACAATGAACAACCAAGTTATTCAAAGTAATGAGTCACTTGTTGGCATTTCTGTGGATCGAAATCTCAATTGGCACCAACATGTCACATCAATTGCGGAAGCGGCTGCTAAGAAATTAGGTTTCCTCTTCCGGGCTCGCAAATACTTTTTACCAGCTAATCCCTATACCTTATATACTTCACAAATAAGGTCAAACCTCGAATACTGCTCCCACAACTGGGGTGCTGCTGCCGCTTCTACACTCGCTATCCTGGACTCAATTCAGGAGAGAGGTATGTCTCATCGGTGACCCTACCCTCACCCAAGGGCTGCCATCCCTTGCCCACCGACGTGCCGTTGGTGACCTCTCTCTTTTATAGATATCTGCACGGGAACTGCTCAGAGGAGCTTTCTTCCATAGTTCCTTCACCTGCTGCCCCCAACATATCTACCAGGGGAACAG
>OZ023263.1:10870267-11022767 GCA_964006375.1 Tillus elongatus | reverse complement strand
CTGGATTGGTTGGGTTGAACATGTAACTTGTTCAAGACATTTACAAAAGGAAGATACCTGATAAGTTTAATTTGAATCGGCTCATAATTTTTTAAATTATTAATAACAATCAAAATTGAGTTAGGATATGGATTGTAGCGGCCCTAGTTCGAGCACATTTGAAGAAATATTTCGTGAAGTCGGGAATTTCTGCTACGAAAAAATAATCATATTCCTATCTGACAAAACATACATTTTCTTCCCTATATATGAAACATTGTAAATTTTTTAACCAAAAGTTATGGACTCGGTTTACAATTTGTGTGAAAAGTTGTTATTCAATTTATTATCTTAGCAAACAATTAACCCAATAGTTCCAAACTATTTCGAGATAGAATTGAGCAGTAATCAATCTCCCACACGATTTGGCAAGGTGCCTTCCAAACATTTAGAAATGTAGGAGATGTCCAGACAAGTCTAAATTAACAGATGATGTGTGAAAGTTATGAATTCTTGTTAGAAAATATGTCAGTAGTTATCTGCTGTTATTTAAAAACGTACTTTCTCAAATTCACTTTTATTATTAAGATAATTGTTACGTATCTTCGTTAGTTACATTGTCTGTTTTAATTATATGTGAGAACTTAGTGCATATGTAATAATTAATCTTTTTTATTTGTAATAGTGTTATATTATCTAAGTAATTTAATATTTCTTTCGTAATTTAATAATAACATACAGGTTGATTGTTACATTTAAATGCAAGAAAATTGCCTAAATACCTGGCTATAAAAGTCCGGACGCAGCCAGCCCGTTATGTAGCGAATTTTCATAGAAATGTTTAATGTTTATAGTAGAAACATACGAGGGTATCTCAATATATTATAGTTAGCCTAGAAACTTTCCAGCAAGCAAAGTTAAATTTAGTTTATTTTTGAATGGATTATCGGACAAAGAAATTGCTGTTGATATAATAGAAGTGCAATTCTCGTACGGGGCACATTGCACATAGAACTGCAGTTTATGTAGATTGCGTTAAAAAAGTGACTAACAAAAACTGCAGTTCTTATGCGGGCACTGACATGACAACTGCCAAAATAATAGGCGCTAAAGCACTGGCGTTCAGGCAAATAACAGCCGCCGTTCGCGAACTGTAGTTTCTGCCTGTTTATGCCAGCTGAAGTAAAAGAGAAAATAAAACCTCAGGTGATCAGTTTACCACTATTAAAAACTGCGTTGCGAAATTGAAAAGATGACGAGCAAATATCAAAATTGATCGCCGCTCTGTGTCCACTATTTTTATATCTCCCTCAAGGCTCGTTCGCGGCTTCGCCGCCCCGATAGCACTGCAGCCATTGGCCTATTGTGCATGCCCTTAGTCTCTTCACTCCACCCATTCCAAAATCACTGTGCCTTGAACCAGTCCGCAAAGCGATTGGTAGGATGAAGTTTTATAATGCTCTGTCTCCGGTCTAGACTGACCGTAGATCAGTTGTCTTTTGCGGTCCAGAGCTTAACACTTGCTCAAGATATGCTGGGCTGATTCCTCCCCCTCGCCGCAGCGTCTGCATGCGAGGTCCCCCTCGATCCGCCCCATTTTATACAGGTGTTTCTTAACGGCCATGTGTCCCGTTAAGAGACCTGTTATTATATTTCTGAGCTGTCCTCTGCTAAGATTTAGCAGCTCCACAGCTCTCTCTGAACTGGGTTCGGCAATTATTGACTTCCCATGTCTGAGCCCTGGACAGTCTGCCCAGTACACCTTGTGTTGGTTTCTGACCCAGGAGTTTATGGCTCCCCTGGCAGTGTTCTTTGTCACGCCCAGAGCCGGTTCTGGTCCCATAAATGGTTCTGCTGACCCTCTCTTCGCGAGGCTGTCAGCTTCTTCATTGCCTTTGACCCCCTGTGTCACCCAGCACCCAGATGAGGGTAACTTCATTCTGCCAAGCCAGGTGGCTCGTCTCGTCTCGGCACTCACTCACCAGCCAGGAATTCACCCGTGCGCTACTTAGGGCCTTAAGGGCTGCCTGGCTGTCTGTGGCTATGAGGATCCGGTTATTGGTGTAGCCCCTCCTCTTTTTCTCCCACACACAGGATGGCGTACATTTCGGCCTGAAAGACCGTTGCATGGGCTCCGAGGGAATAAATATCTTCCGAATAACACTTGCCCCCGTCCCACGCTCTCCGCCGGATGCGTCTGTGAACCAGACGAGCGCGTCCCGTGGTATGCCCGGCGTCTCCTCCCGCCATGCCCGGCGGTCGGGGATTTCCACTGTTAAGTTGTTTTCCCTGCAAATTCGCAGGCTCGCGAAGTCTGACCTCATTTCAAGCATGGGCTCCTTCAGGATCTCCTAAATTTTGCAGTGGCCCCTGAAGCCTGGGTTGATCTACAGTCTACCATTGCAGGCTAGTCTGTATAGTCCTAGCCTGGCCTCCCCCATAATAAATAAGTGTAGGGGGGGGGGGCAGATCCAGCAACACCTCCATGGCGACTGTTTGGGGTTGAAGACATGGCCCCTGTGATGCCTAGGCAAACCATTCTTTGGATCTTGCCTAGTTTTTGTTTGCCACTGGATTGTGTCACCTTAGGCCACCAGACCAGTGCCGCGTATGATAACGATGGTCTGCCCACCCTTGTGTACAGCCAGTGAGCCACTCTAGGAAACATTGATTCTGTCCATGAAATCTTAGAAGATCGACGAATTGGGCTAAAACGTACACCAAAAACATTGCACCTTTCCTATGAACGTGTATTTCACATTGTTCACAATTTGGAAATGAGAAAGCTTTCAGCAAAATCGATTCCCAAATGCTTGAATTCTAATCAGAAGCGCGTTCGTTTGACAATGTCAGAAGAAATGTGCCACCGTTTTGAAGATTACCTCAAACGTTTCTGGTCGACTTGTCACAATGGGCGAAAAATTGATCCATCACTATAATGCAGCGACTAAAGTATTTGAAAGAGTGGGCATCCACTATTTCGATTGCTCTTTGGACAGCTGGAATGCCTATTCTTGTTATACACGAGGTCCCTACTTCAGTTTCTTGGGACAAGTATGGAATATTTCTGCTAGGTTTTCTGGAACAGGATAGAACTGTCACTAGACCATACTATAGTAAGTTGCTAATTAAATTAACCAGCAATTTGTGGAAAAGAGCCGCGTAAAACTGAGAGTGTGCTCTGTTTGCAAGACTACGCCACTGCTCACAAGTCGTTGGTTGCACTGCAAACAACTTGGTGCATTCTTATTCATTCTCAAAGCTCAAAAAACATTTGAAAGGTAAACAAAGGATTTTCGACACACAATGAGGTAGGGGTGTGCCAAACATCGAAATTTTTTGAGGAATTTCTGTCAGTTCGATGTTCGACTTTCAATGTTTAAAATCATTTTATATTTTATTTTACCTATTTCCTGGGGTCAGGCATGGGTAATGACGCGTCGAAAATTAATTTTTGACATTTATGTCGACATGTATGTCAAATCGTTACCGAAATATGGCGCTTCGAAATTATCTTTTTTAATCAAAATTCGCTAAAAAATGTCGAAGAATGCAGAATTCCACCTTAAACACGAATTATTGTGAAATTTTGTTGTCATTATGATTTCTGGTTACAACCGCCAACTTTGATCACTTTTGCAAATGGCTTAGATAAGTTTGTTAGCCAAAAAAATCTGATCAGTTCAAATGGATTAAAGGATGCTTTGTTTTAAATAGTCAGTCGGATTGCCCCGGTCCGTGCCAGTTCTGAGCTGACCTTTAATATATCCACCGCACAGGTCAGGTCAGGTCAGGTCAGGTCAGGTCAGGTCAGGTCAGGTCAGGTCAGGTCAGGTCACAACTTGGTGCATTCTTATTCATTCTCAAAGCTCAAAAAACATTTGAAAGGTAAACAAAGGATTTTCGACACACAATGAGGTAGGGGTGTGCCAAACATCGAAATTTTTTGAGGAATTTCTGTCAGTTCGATGTTCGACTTTCAATGTTTAAAATCATTTTATATTTTATTTTACCTATTTCCTGGGGTCAGGCATGGGTAATGACGCGTCGAAAATTAATTTTTGACATTTATGTCGACATGTATGTCAAATCGTTACCGAAATATGGCGCTTCGAAATTATCTTTTTTAATCAAAATTCGCTAAAAAATGTCGAAGAATGCAGAATTCCACCTTAAACACGAATTATTGTGAAATGTTGTTGTCATTATGATTTCTGGTTACAACCGCCAACTTTGATCACTTTTGCAAATGGCTTAGATAAGTTTGTTAGCCAAAAAAATCTGATCAGTTCAAATGGATTAAAGGATGCTTTGTTTTAAATAGTCAGTCGGATTGCCCCGGTCCGTGCCAGTTCTGAGCTGACCTTTAATATATCCACCGCACAGGTCCACTAGTTTATATCTAATAATCGATAAGATTACGTGACTAAGTACTTAGCGATTTTTAGTGAATTTTCTTGAAAAATAAATCACTAATGAGATCACGACTTTTGAATTTTTTTAGAACCCATATCCGGGGTCAGTTTCAACGTTTATATGATATTATATATATATATATATATATATATATATATATATATATATATATATATATATATATATATATATGTATGTATGTATAAAATAATGGGTCGATTTTGTTCAAATTTGGTGAGTACTTTCCTTTTGCAGTTCGTTGGCCAGGAAAATCGGCCCAGGTTTCCTGGAAAATTTTGTGTTTTCATTCGGAAAAAAATTGTATCTCTGGAAATAACAAAGTAAGGGCAACCAAATTTGCTACGCGTGTTTGTATTATAAATAGTGACCATACAAATTTAGGTCTGTTAGTTAAAAGACAAAAAATTTATTGGCATTTAAAGAAAAAACATTTGGGATTTTCCTCGAAACGTCAAAGTCGCGATTTGAAACGTCAAAATTCTCCACATTTAGGCAAAGAATCTAAAACAAATACGGATTACGTAATGAAAATGTCGCAAGAAGAGTGTTCTGCAAACCCTAAGTGTCCGCTTCAACCGTCATTGTCCTTCATCTTACTAAAATATTTACAGGAAATTCATTACAAATAGACCCTTTCTCTGATGCTTTGACTGTAGGTTTAGTTAAGTTGATGCTTTGGCTGTAGGTTTTGTTGAGTTTTGGGATGAACGGTCTATAATTTTTAGCTAATTGCGTAGAAAAAATTGGTTAATGGGGAGACCGCGCTTTTGAATTTTAAAAAGATTTCTTTAAATGAGCGCAAACTACGCCCCCTAGAATCCATATCCGGGTTTACTTTCAGTTTTTAACTGTTTACATATATACAGGGTGACGCATTTTTACCGTAAAGCACAATATAATTGTTATTATACAAGATACGAGAAAAAAATGTATACGTTAATTATAGGGTGCCTTAAGCTGCAGCTTACAAAAATATTTTAACAATCACGAGGTGGTCCATAAGTCGTTGGTGATCCCTACAATCTGTTTTCTTCGAACACCCTCATATTATTCTATTTTTGCTTTTTTTTATCGAAATATGATGCATGTTTGTAAGAAAAAAATCGAGACGCAATAAGTGCTTTTTGGTAGCCAATTTTCAATTTTTAATAACTCAATTTGCTATTAACCTAAGGTTTGTTGGCTAGGAAACCAGTTTTCTCGAAAACATTTAAAGTTTATTTTCGAAACATTTTTGTACATTTTCAAACAATAATTTTGATAAGATATAGTACATTTTTTCTACTATATAGGCTATACCGATAACTGGATGCCTGCTTGCATTAAAAAAACATAATATTTGCTATTAAAAACATTTCTATGAAAATTCACTACCATAACGCACTTGCTCCGTCCAGACTTATTTTAGGCTAAGTACTCACCAGTACTTCTACGTACAACGAAATACAAATAGTTGTTGGAGACAGAATCATGGTTGCGACGACAATGCGACGTCGCCTTTAGACTGTGGTTATAATGGTAAATTATGAAATGAAGCCATACAGAGAGTTTTTTCCAGCAATAAAAACAATTTAATTGTTTAAATTGTGTTGTAGGTAATTAAAGCAATAATGAATGGCAGCTTTTTCAATGGATGTAAGGAAAGTGAGTAAGCACTAAGTAAATTTGACCTTTGTCTACCAATTAGTTAAAAGGCTGTAATTAACAATGTCAGAATTTACTACCATGGAATCGGAGAGTCAATGCTAACTGAAGTTTAACTACTTGTGAATGAATTTTTTTCGGTAATGTGGGCATGGTTTAACGACAATATGAAACGCCATTCTTCTAAGTGAAAGTAATTAAAATTTTAATTTTGTAAAAAGATTGCGCCTTAATATTAATTCACAGAAGACATTAGGAAATTCTTATTTAAATTTTATAATACTGTTGACATGCTCACTCAACTAAGAATGTAGATACAGGGTGGCGCATTTATGCAGTAAAGGTCATTGTTTTCCGTTTCTATTCAAAATATTCCCATATTTTCCTGTCAAAGCAAACATACTCTTTTTAAATAGAACACCCTGTATATTTCTTAATTTTTTTTAGTGAATTTTCTTTAAAAAATTCACTCATGAGATCTCGACTTTTGACTTTTGAAAAAATTTCTTCAAATGGGCGCGAACTAGGCCAACTAGAACAGATATCCGGGGTTAGTTTCAATTTTTATGTGATAACATGTGACAATATTTTTTTATCGTGAATCATTACGGAAAATTATGTTAGAAGTAGAAGTATATTGTTAGATTCCATGGCCTACTGCTTTTTGAACACTTTTTTGTCATTTGTTTTCGGGTATAGGATTTCATAGCCTACTATCCTCAAAACGGTTTTTCTCAAAATTGTCAGTGCAATTACAAGATTTCTCAAGTATGTTGTACATCATTGGAAAGTTCTTTTCACAGGCTATAACATGAGCAAAAAATCCAATATGACTGCCATAATAAAAACAAACGTTGATACATGTAGCTCAAAAACAAATGACAATCTAAAGTTGAGAATATCAAAAAAAGATTACTCTGTAAAAAGTGTCCTAAAAATGTGCAAGTCATATACATGACAGATCAACGCCTACTTAGATATTAAAGAAAAAAGAAATCGACAATTTTTTTTTTCAAAACAACTCGAAAACGAAAAGAGGCAAGGCAAAATACAAGTCACATTTGGAACGAGCATGAAATTCTACATAACATTGCTAATTTAACCGTCTCCCTATCTCTAATAATAACGGAGATAGCTATACATTCCCATCCAGTTTGGGACACACTGTATAGTAGAAATGTAAACAATCAAGGCAAGTGTCTATAAAAATGATTCTAAAATATTTTGTTTTATCTTTAAACTTAAACATAAGACGACATATAAGACCGAAACAGTCGTGGGAGGTGTTTAAATGGTCATTCTACTAATTCTGTAATTAATTGTTACGTGTACTTTGAATATATCCCGGGCATGAAGCCGATCTAATGTATCATCTAAACAAAACATTAGTTGACGTATGCCTAGATGGCTGAAAGGCTTCGCGCTTGCCTCATAAGCAGAAGGTTACGCGATCGAATCCAGGTCGATGAGGGTATATTTTTTATGTTTTATTTTGACATTTGGAGAAACAACAGTGCACAGATTTCATACGTTTTGAACAAGATCTGATTTTTGTTTAAAACGCCTAAATAAGTTTGTTACCTTTGAGTCTGAAATTATAATTTTGTTATTGTTGATATTGAAAAAAGCTCGGGACGCAGCAAGTGCGTTATGGTAGTGAATTTTCATAGAAATGATCTGGCACAAAATATTTTATTATAACTTTTTTTTCTTGTAACATAGAAATCTAAATTTTGGTGTATAGTTTACTTTTTATATCGTAAACCTACCTACCAAATTTGGTTATCATAGATTTTATATTTTTTAAGATAAAAAATTTTTTCAAATTAAAACTCAAAATTTTTCCGGAAAACCTCGTCCAATTTTTCTAAAAAAACTAACTTGTCAAAGCCATTTACAAAAGGAAGGTACATGCCAAATTTTATTAAAATCGGCTTATTACTTTTTGAGATATGATTTTTTTTCAAATGAAAACTCAAAATTTTCCCGGAAAACCTCGTCCGATTTTCTTGACTAACAAACATGTCAAAGCCATTTACAAAAGTAAGGTACGTGCCAAATTTTATTAAAATCGGCTTATTACTTTTTGAGATATGAATTTTTTTCGAATGAAAACTTAAAATTTTCCCGGAAAACCTCGTCCGATTTTGCTGACTAACAAACATGTCAAAGCCATTTACAAAAGGAAGGTATGTGCCAAATTTTATTAAAATCGGCTTATTACTTTTTGAGATATGATTTTTTTTCGAATGAAAACTCAAAATTTTCCCGGAAAACCTCGTCCGATTTTCCTGACTAACGAACTTATCCAAGCTATTAACAAAAGAAAGGTACATGCCAAATTTTATCAAAATCGGCCTATTATTTTTTGAGTTATCGGTGTGATATATATATATATATATATATATATATATATATATATATATATATATATATATATATATATATATATATATATATATATAAACATATAAAAATTGAAACTGACCCCGGATATGGGTTCTAGGGGTCCTAGTTCGCGCTCATTTGCAAAAATTTTTTCAAAATTCAAAAGTCGGGATCTCCCCATTAGTGAATTTTTTCTACGAAAATTCACTAAAAACCGGTTTGATTAGGTTGACTGAAACGAAATCATACTGGCGATTAATAAGGAAAAATAACTGCTACGTTTATAATTTGGCAGATATTTTACTTTTCTAAATATAAATTAAGTTTCCTTCCGGAAATGTTTTGTATAACTTTAATGAAATTTGTAATACAAGTTTCTTTTAAAGAGGCCTACACTATCTACAGATATAGTAAAATTTAGTTCTTTAGCATAGAAAATTGAGTTTTGGGCATTTTCTCAAAGGGGGTTAGAACACAAGATTGTTTTGATAATAGAGATATATCGATGGTTACACTTTCGACTGAATTATTCAAATGTGTGCGTACTAGGACCTCTAAAATCGATTCTCAAGGTCTGAGTAAGTGTAAAGTATTAACTTTACTAATTGCCGTATAATAAGAGTATAAAATTCTTATGAAAATTCACTAATATGACGCACTTGCTGTGTCCCGAAATGTTTTATAGTAGTCACATGATATCGGTGTTTTGTTGTAATTCCTTAACATTACATACCTGAACCCTAATTTGACCATAACACAGAAGGCCAAGCAAAACCACGTTGCATTTACGTAGAATAACATTTCAAAGAACGCTTTGCGAAGTAACTAGTGGATCAATTCACGATTTGAATCATCATTATACTGCGTGAGTATGTATAGGGTGTCTGTAAATAATTTTCAATTTAATTAAAAATGTCAACTCACCTTTGCACTAACATCGAATGCAACAGTCTTAACAATTAATCGATCACAGTTCTCTATTTGAATTAGTAGACTAGGTGAGGTTATGTTGTAGAAGGATTGGGTGGCCATGTCAATGCTCTTAATACCATCGGCATGGAAGATCTGCAAGGCTGGCAACGAGTAGAAGGACTTGCTCTCCAAATTTAACCATCGTCCTCCAACAATGAAGATCTCTATGATTTCTTCTGGTATGCTGCCGAAACTTAACTGGACATCCTGAAATAGAACAGAATAATTAATTCGATAATTAATTAACAACCGAAAACAAAAGTTAGCAACAAGAAAACGGTAATGGTTTGTTTTATGGAGTTACCTCCGCTGCAAAACCACTTACCATTTACAAAAAAACAAAATCGTTATCGATCTATCTCAATGGTCTGGTGACAACTACATAAATATGAATCATACGAATTTAACAAGTAACTATTCCATAAGGTAAATAGCAAAAGCGACCGAAGTGTTAAGTAAATATAGCGTCACCCGGGGGAGACAGTTTTGCACATTTGAACTACTGTGGTTAAATCTGTATTAGCGACATGACAGATGACAGGTGACGTTGACAGATGTCAGTTAGGGTTGGCTTGGGCCACACATCACACATTTATAGTGAAGTTAAACCAAAAATTCACAAAAAACGTTAAAGGTATCTGGCTGGGATTGGACCTCCGTGAGAGCCCGAAGCGCTATCGACAGCTCTCTCGAAGGTTGTTAAAAGTACATGTCAGAGAGAAAGACAACCAGCTCGCTAGTTTTCTTCCCGCACCTGCACTCTTGTTGTACTGAGTGCACGCGGAAGCTGCTGTAGAAGCATATTATGGCAATACCTGCCTTAACGCTGACTTGTTGGGGCATAGGTATGACATACTAGTGAGGCAAAACTAGGACGAAACCGGTTTATGTATTCTGGTATAATGTATGTATATATATATATATATATATATATATATATATATATATATATATATATATATATATATATTGGAATGTTGCACTACGCTGTAATCACGTTTAAATATACACTTAAATTTGTTGCTG
This sequence comes from Tillus elongatus, assembly GCA_964006375.1. Taxonomy (NCBI): domain Eukaryota; kingdom Metazoa; phylum Arthropoda; class Insecta; order Coleoptera; family Cleridae; genus Tillus; species Tillus elongatus. The sequence goes on along the minus strand of OZ023263.1, from coordinate 11,012,321 downwards.
TACTTTTGTGATTTTTTATTGGTTTGCGTGGACTGCAGCTTCGAACCGTCCCGGTTCATCATCAGCACACTACTGACTGTGATCCCTCCTGTGTGGTTTACGTCCGAGATTGTACGTGGCGCCTGCGCGTTGAGCTTGCTCTCTTGTTGTACTGAGTGCACGCAGAAGCTGCTGTGGAAGCATATTATGGCAATACCTGCCTTAACGCTAACTTGTTGAGGCATAGGTATGACATACTAGTGAGGTAAAACTAGGACGAAACCGGTTTATGTCTTCTGGTATAATGTATATGTATATGTATATGTATATATATATATATATATATATATATATATATATATATATATATATATATATATATATATATATATATATATCTTTTGGAATGTTGCACTATACTGCAATCACTTTTAAATATACACTTAAATTGTTTGCTGCACTTTTGTGATTTTTTATTGGTTTACGTGGACTGCAGTTTCGAACCGTCCCGGTATCATTAGCACGCTACTGACTGTGATCGCTTCTGTGTGGTCTACGTCTGAGATTGTACGTGGCGCCTGCGCGTTGAGCTTCTATTAGTCGGTTTACTGTTATCTGATTGGTTGTGCCTTCGGACTGTGCCGTGTATATCGGTCTCCTATCTTGATCACTGTGGTTTGATATTTAAACAAAACTTAATAAAGGCCATACAAATAGACAAATTATCAAACCACAGTGATCAAGATAGGATACCGATACACACGACACAGTCCGAAGGCACAACCAATCAGAGAACCGACCAATAGAAGCTCAACGCGCAGGCGCCACGTACAATCTCAGACGTAGACCACACAAGGGCGATCACAGTCAGTAGCGTGCTGATGATGAACCGGGACGGTTCAAAAATGCAGTCCACGTAAACCAATAAAAAAATCACAAAAGTATAGCAAACAATTTAAGTATGTATGTATGTATGTATATATGTATCTATCTATATATATATATATATATATATATATATATGTATGTATATATGTATCTATATATATATATATATATATATATATATATATATATATATATATATATATATATATATATATATATATATATATATATATATATGTGGATATAAAAATTGTAACAGACCCTAAATATTATATGGGTTCTGTGTACCGCTTCACGCTTATTCAAAAACAATTTTTCGAAATTGTTTAAAGAAAGATTGCTAAAAAGTCTAGATGCAGCAAGTGCGCTCTGGTAACGAATTTCAAAAACATTTTCAAGTCCTTATAACTGAACTTTCTATCAACTTAAAAACATTACTTTTCGTATAGGGCATAAAGTATTCACAAAGTCAACAAATGTACAAAAATTTTATTAAAATAACCTAAGGATTGTTGAAGATGCAAAATTAAAAGTTTTTGTTCGAACAATACATACAAATTTTAAGTGACATTGAAAATGGCCAAACACCGAAGTTCAACATAGCATGGTACACGGGACTGGCGATTTTGCGCCCCCTCCGAAGGTGGGAACGTGCAGTCATTCAAGTTCCTCGAACACAATGCCACAACCTTGCTTGATGTTAATTTTACAGTATTTACTGAAAAACTGAAAGTGTCACTTACTGCGAATTGAACCCAGTGCCCTTGGGTTCAGAGTACGCGTTCTTACCACTGCCCACCGAGGCATTTAATTCGCACTTACACAATAAAATTTTGTGAAAGCTGAAAAGTGATTTAACTAAAATATCATTTTTCTTCCATAACGTTAATACGTGTCGAAGTGTGGCATCGGCGACAAAAATTTCAACACTTTTTTTCCCTTAAACGGCCAAGTGTCAAAACATAGAAAACGAAATTTTTTGTGCCTGCCTGTCTGTATGTCTGTTTGTAACCACGATAACTTTATAACGAATTCAGATATGGTCTTCAAATTTGGTATCCAGTTAGCACCCGACAAACGAACTGTTCGAATTGTTTTTGGGGAAAATCGGACAAGGGGGTAGGGGGTGATTTGGTGAAAATTGTGATTTTTTCGTTAAAACTCGGGCAATATAACGTTTTTTTGTTTATTAGAAATCTTTCAATTTCATCAAACATCTGGTATTCCGTGCTGAAATTCATTCAGGGGTAGAATATCGGTGACAGAAATTTCGATTTTTTGTTGTTGCTAAAACTACGTAAAGCGTCTCAAAACATATAGAAAACTTGATTCTGTTTAAAAAAATTGTCTGGTGGTCTGTCGGCCTGTTAGGCGCAATAACTTTCGAAGGAATTGAAATATCATCTTAAAATTTGATATCCAGTTAGCACCCGACAGGAAAACGCTTCGAATTGTTTTGGGGTAAGATATCTTTAGGGGGTGGGGGATAAATGAGGGGTGAATTGGTGAAAATTGACATTTTTTCGTTAAAATTCGAGTACAATATAACGCTTACGTTAATAGAAATACGAATATTTTCTTTGTGGTCAAGTCATGGACCATAAATTCATTTCACGAGAATATCTTTCCGGGGAAGTAGAAATCTTGTACAATTCAACCCCACCAAAACTCAGTCTTGCTTTCTTTCTCTTCGGGGCTCGCAAATACTTTTCACTAGCTAATCTCTATACCTTATATACTTCACAAGTAAGGCCAAACCTCCAATACTGCTCCCACATCTGGGGTGCCGCTGCCGCTTCTACACTCGCTATCCTGGAGTCCATTCCAAAGAGAGATATACGTCTCATCGGTGACCCTACCCTCACCCAAAGGCTGCCATCCCTTGCCCACCGACGTGCCGTTGGTGACCTCTCTCTCTTTTAGTGAATTGTCTTTAAAAAAATTCACTAATGAGGAGATCCCGACTTTTGAATTTTGAAAAAATTTCTTCAAGTGAGCGCTAATTAGGCCCCCCAGAACACATATCCGGGGTCAGTTTCAATTTTTATATGTTTATATATATATATATATATATATATATATATATATATATATATATATATATATATATATATATATATATATATATATATATATATATATATATATATATATATATATGTATCACACCGATAACTCAAAAAATAATGGGTCGATTTTGATCAAATTTGGTGAATACCTTCCTTTTGCAAATGGCTTGGATAAGTTCGTTAGTCAGGAAAATCGGCCCAGGTTTTCCCGGAAAGTTTTGGGTTTTCCTTCAAAAAAAAATTATATCTCCGGAATTAACAAAGTAAGGGCAACCAAATTTGGTACGCTGGTTTATGTCATTGTAGGTGAGGTACCAAAATTTAGCTCCGTAGGTCAAAAGACAAAAAAGTTATGGGCATTTAAAGAAAAATAAATTGGGGGTTTCCTCAAAACGTCAAAGTGACACTTTAAAACGTCGAAATTCGCAACATTTAGGCAAAGAACTTGAATCTAATACGGGCTCTGGAAAGAAAATGTCTTAAGAAGAATGTTTTACAAACCATGAAGTCTTAGTTTCAACCGTCATCGTCCTTTATTTTACTAAAATATTTCCAGAAAATTCATTTGAAATAGACCCTTTCTCTGATGCTTGGCAGTAGCCTTAGCTATAGAATTTATCGTTTAATGGTATATAATTTTTGTAGAATTTTCGTAAAAAATCAATAAAGCTCAATATCTCCGTTATTATACAAGATATGAAAAAATATTGTATACATTAATTATACGGTGTCTTGAGCTACACCTTAAAAAATTATTGCTACCATCACAGGTGGCCCATAAGTCGTTGGTGATACAAATAATATTTTTTTAGTGGAAAACGCCTTATGTTTTTGCATTTTCCATCGAAATATAATGCATGTTTGTAAGTTAAGAAATTCTGGACGCAGCAAGTGCGTTATAGCATCGAATTTTGATTAAATGCTTCATATTTGAAAAGCTCAATTTGCTATTAACCTATAAGGTTGACCAAGAAACGGATTTTCGGTTACATTTTAAGTTTACTTTCGGAAATTTCTGTACGTTTTCAAACAATAAAGTTATTTTGATGAAACATGGCACATTGTTTTTACTATATAGGTTATACTGGTAACCAAATTTGATGCCTGCTTTTTGAAAAAAAAAAACACATATTTGCTATTAAAAACATTTTTATGAAAATTCACTACCATAACGCACTTGCTGCGTCCAGAGTTTTTATAGATATCTGCACGGGCACTGCTCGGAGGAGCTTTCTTCCATAGTTCCTCCACCTGCTGCCCCCAACAGATCTACCAGGGGAACAGAGCGAATGTACCCTTTTACTGTCCAGGTCACCAGACATAGAACATCTTGTTATGCCCGCTCTTTTGTCCCGAGGACTTCCAAGTTGTGGAATTCCTTGCCGGCACATGTTTTTCCTTCTCCTCCGAACTTCCAAACCTTCAAGTCCACAATTAACAAGTTGCCTTTTTCCCTCTTGTCAACACCCACGGTACTATAGTATTTAGGCTGTAAGCCCTCGGGGTGTGTTGTTGAAATAAAAAAAAAAATTAAAAAAAAGGCGAGTAGATTATCACAACTATGTGAAAGTTATGATTCAATTTGCAGCAAATTTTCCTACGCTTCGCGAATAATAGCCTTCCTACATCACAGAATATCTGACACTAAGGCGCTCAAAGCTTGTTTAAAATTCCCGTCAGTTCTTAGTCGGCAACAGTCGGCGTATTTAGCGACGGAAACGAATTGCTATTGGGTACTTTTAGCTGCAATTGCATGGCTCAGCGACGTTTCTATTTTCGCAAAGCCTTGAAAGGAAGGAAACAAAATTTGAAAGATACATGTCTGGAAAAATGGAAGAGGAACGTCACCTTGTAGATAAAGTGGGGAAGCTACAAGGAAATGAAAATAATTGCTTAAGGCTAAGATTCACTGTTACGGAGACAATGCGACATCGCCTTCAGACTGCGATAACGATGATAATGGTGTAAGTAACTTTGTTTCTGTATCGTTTACTGTAATCCAGTGAAAACACTGCTTAAGACGCAAGCACCAATACAATTTGTTCAACATTATATACAAGACCTGACAAAATAATTCACCTGGAACAGTGGCCATTACCCCTCACTTAAACATCTCTTGACAGACTCTCTAGTTGATAATTACAAAGACTTGAACCAGTGATTGCAACCGCATGTTCACCTTGGACAGTGAAAAAGAATAATAACAACACTCAATTCCGTTACCTCTTACGACCAGTTTTTCAATAAGCCAAGAGAACTGCACTCGATTTGTTCGTTTTATCAGTCGGAATACACTGCGAGACTCTGATAATCGCTGTCTGTCATTAAGGCATCCTCAATTTGAACGGAAAACCATCTTGATATAAATCATATCCGTCTTTGATGCGTAAATTGCTTCAGTTAGTTTGAAATACAAAAGAGTATGATATTTATACACTGTATCTATATAAAGTAACGCATAAATTGAATAAAATTCAAAGTGGCCATTATTATGGAAAATTCAAAAACAGGTCGATTTTTATTTTCAAAAACTAACCTTTTGATATAAAAATCTCGCCCCTATCGTTATACCTCTTCAAGGGGTAGTTACACTTTCGAATTTTAAAATTGGATGGTGGGTAGTGTCAACATCTTTTTAAAGCTAAGCCAATTCTCTATTAAGCAACACCCTTTTTTTGTAGGAATAAAATAAAGTGAGTAATAACCTTTTTATTATCAGTAACACTAGTGAAGCCTAAAGAATTACATAGTCCAGTCTTATGATACTGATATGATACTTCAATATCTCAACTTGTACGAAAAGAACTAAAAACCTCGGTGGTTCAAGGGTAAGAACGTGTGCCTCTGAACCGAAGGGTACTGGGTTCGATCCCAGGATACTCCTTTCACTTTTTCAGTACAAACTGTAACATTAACATCAACCGAGGTTCCGGCATTGTATTTTTTTTTAAATTTAAACAACACACCACGAGGGCCTACAGCCTAAATACTATCGTACGGTGGGTGTCGACAAAGAGGAAAGAGGCAACTTGTTAATTCTGGACTTGGAGGTTCGGAGGAGAGGGAAAAACATGTACCGGCATGAAATTCCACAACTTGGATGTCCACGGGACAAAATAGCGGGCATAACAAGATGTTCTATGTCTGGTGACCTGGACAGTAAAAGGGTGCATTCGCTCTGTTCCCCTAGTAGATCTGTTGGGGGCAGCAGGTGGAGGAACTATGGAAGAGAGCTCATCTGAGCAGTGCCCGTGCAGATATCTATAAGAGGGGGTGGGGGGTCACCAACGGCACGTCGGTGGGCAAGGGATGGCAGTCTTTGGGTGAGGGTAGGGTCACTGATGAGACGCATAGCTCTCTTCTGAATGGAGTCCAGGATAGCGAGTGTAGAAGCGGCAGCGGCACCCCAGATGTGAGAGCAGTATTCGAGGTTTGGCCTTATTTGTGAAGTATATAAGGTATAGAGATTAGCTGGTGAAAAGTATCCGGAAGAGGAAACCTAATTTATTAGCAGCCGCTTCTGCAATTGATGTGGCATGTTGGTGCCAATTGAGATTTCGATCCACAGAAATGCCAACAAGTGAAAAGGACTCATTACTTTGAATAACTTGGTTGTTCATTGTGATGGGTCTAGGGCTGGTGTATCTCTTATGAGAAAGAAAGCAAGACTGAGATTTGGTGGGGTTGAATTGTACAAGATTTCTACTTCCCCAGTCTAATATTTTTTGAAGATCCACGGAGACAGAACCCTCCATGAGTCTGCGATCCTCATCTAATTGGGCTAAAGAGACAAGCTTAGAATATTGTATATTTGAGTAGAGGGTGCTGTCGTCCGCGTAACTGTGAACTGGGTTGGATGTAGAGAGGAGGTAATTGATGTGGAGAAGAAACAAAGTAGGGGCTAAACCTAAAGCTACTACAGAAAAGGTCTCTTAAAACGGATTGTTGCTTCTGAAGTTGCAGATATATCAGCAGAACTAAAGAAAGTTAACCTTCAAGATGTGATCGGTTTAGCAAACGCATGGGAAAATGTAAGGCCAGAGCTTAGTAAACATTCTTGGAGTAAACTTTTAACAGAAGTTGATGATGGTTTGGATGATGATAATAATCTTCCATTATCACAATGGAAGTATAAGATTTGGTGGGGTTGAATTGTACAAGATTTCTACTTCCCCAGTCTAATATTTTTTGGAGATCCACAGAGACAGAACGCTCTATGAGTCTGCGATCCTCATCTAATTGGGCTAAACAGACAGGCTTAGAATATTGTATATTTGAGTAGAGGGTGCTGTCGTCCGCGTAACTGTGAACTGGGTTGGATGTGCTAGAGAGGAGGTCATTGATGTGGAGAAGAAACCAAGTAGGGGCTAAAGCTGAACCTTGAGGAACTCCTGCATAATTGGATACAGTTTAGAGGGATGGCCATCCACGACAACAGAAATGCTCCGGTTGGAGAGGAAATTTGCTGTCCAGGTACAGAGTTTTGGTGGTAGGCCATAGGCCGCAAGTTTATTAAGCAGCGCTGCGTGCCAGACCTGGTCGAATGCTTTGGATATGTCTAGAGCGACAATCTGGGATTCACCGTGTAGTTCCATAGACTTGTTCCTAGAATGGGTGACAAAGGAAAGGAGGTCGGCAGTTGATCTGCGCTGACGGAATCCATACTGCCTGTCGTGGATTAGACTGTGTTTTTCAAGAAATTTTAGTAATTCGGTGTTTATATATTTTTCCATTACTTTAGAGACGACTGAAAGGAGATAAATAGGCATGTTGTTGCTAGGAAGCGCTTTGGATCCTTTCTTGGGAACGGGTTGTACTCGAGCAGTTTTCCAGTTACTAGGGAATATGCCTCTATTGTAAGATGTCTGAAACAGACGAGTCAGGACAGGAGTAAGTTCTGGTGCGCAACTTTTTGAGAACAATTGCTGGGATCTCGTCAAGGCTAGAGGTTTTCCTGGTATTAAGAGAAGAGAGCATCTTTCGTATCTTTTTAGTTTTCAAACTGATATCCGTCATTTTATGCATGACATTGGGGACTGTTAGTGGTTGAGCATTTGGAGGTGGGTTGCTAGTATAACTGCCGGCGAACAACGAGGCAAAAAGTTCAGCCTTGCCCAGGGCGGTAGAAACAATTTCATCCCCTGAAAAAAGAGGTGGGAACGTGCTCTTGCACGTAAATAATAATAATAATAAAATATAGCATAGCAATAAATAAATATAGCATCTGACGTGGCTAAGTGTGCAAACCGGCTAACATCGGGTTCACGTCTCAGGCAGGGCAAAATAAATTTGGCTTCAACAGAAACCTGTCGAAAGTTTTGCTCTCCCTCTCTTTACTTGACAATTACATATTTTTTTTTACCGACGAGACTAGTTTTATAGAAACGCTATCCAATTTTCCCAACGGCCATTTTTGGCCAAATCAAAATTTCCATGCGATCACGGAATCTTATTACCAAGACCGCTTCTCGATCAATGCGTGTGCTAAAATAGTTGGAAATTATTAAATTGTACCCCTCTTCTTGCCAGCAAGATTGAATGGATCTGTCTATTGCCATTTTTTAAAACACACTTTCCCGATTCTTTTAGAAGATGTCCCGATACTAATGAGGAATTGAATGTGGTTCCAGCACCTGTGTATTTTAGTACTGCTGCACGTCAATATCTACATTAAAAAGTACAACAATCGTCGCGGAGGAAGTCTCGACTATTTCCTATGGGGGCATCTTAATTGTCAGTTTACAGAACACCGGTGCAGTTGAGAAACCGCATAATCGTTTCGTGTGAAACGCTAACAAATACTCCATGACTTCCTGAAAGAGTGCGACTGCTAAGGAGAAAATATGAACTTATTAATTCAAGATCTGTGAAGTCAACAGAGTAACATAGGTACAGATAAAAGTGACTTTTCTGGTCGTATTTAATATATTTTAACGTATTTAAGGCTAGATGCATTCTCGCAACAATTAGAACCGTAGACCGGTTTCGCTCTCATTAGAGCTCTTCAGTACGGCATACTAATTGTAGCAAAAATCCACCAAAAGTAATACGGCTATAGTATAGGCAGCCTTAAAACACTAAGTGAGTGACACATACTATTTGGTTTCGCAACTAGGTGGAGGCACGTCCACCACTCACTTAGTGTTTTAACGTATTATTGTCTCTTTTTTACGAAAATGACATGATGACGTTTAAAAGACATGTATCTTAGTGTTCTTAACGTATAATTTGAGGTAGTGTAGTAAAACAGCGTCTATTTATGTATCATCATATTTGTCATTAGGGTTTTATTCTGTCTTGTTTTATTTTAATGACTTCTACATAACTGTATATCGTTTTTACTTTATACAGCACGTTTTAATTTCTTGTAAAACTATTTTTATGAAATCTAATGCAAGAAATATTTTTTCACAGTTGTTTCTCTGCCTTCTGTCAAGACATTTTTATGTCTTGTCGTAGCTTATTTAGACTTAAATTAACAAATCGAATATCTCGTAAGTTCATGTGGTTAAGCCCATTTTAGGAGAAACATTTGAAAAAGCACTTAACGAACTTAAGACAAGCAAAAGCTCCTGGTGTAGATGACTTGACAGCGGAACTTCTGGTGAAAAAAATTAAAGAACTTTTTGAACTCATTACGAGATCTTATAAGTCGGGAAAACTGCCCAATGACTTTGTGAGAAGTAAGATTACCACCATTTCAAAAACAGTGAACTTGCAAAAATGCATCCGGCAAAGAAAAATAAGTTTTCAAGAGTCATGTGATGAAGATTCTCTTAATAATAATAAAAAATCGAACAAAAGGCAAAATTGCGAGTTGTCCGTATAAGAATCAGTTGGGATTTAGACCTGGCGAAGAAACAAAGAAGCAGTGATGGTAAATGTTAATATGTCTTGGGATTATTATAACAAATAATGGTAAATGTGGCAAATAGCTAAGAAGGAAGGATAATAGAAAGAACAATAATCTCGCTAATAAATATTTAAACTTGAAGAAGGAAAAAGTGCCGACAAGGAATTCCACAACTTGGAAGTCCTCGGGACAAAAGAGCGGGCATAACAAGATGTTCTATGTCTGGTGACCTGGACAGTAAAAGGGTGCATTCGCTCTGTTCCCCTGGTAAATCTATTGGGGGCAGCAAGTGGAGGAACTATGGAAGAAAGCTCCTCTGAGCAGTGCCCGTGCAGATATCTATAAAAGAGGGAGATAGGTCACCAACGGCACGTCGGTGGGCAAGGGATGGCAGCCTTTGGGTGAGGGTAGGGTGACCGGTGAGATGCATAGCTCTTTCTGAATGGAGTCCAGGATAGCGAGTGTAGAAGCAGCAGCAGCACCCCAGATGCGGGAGCAGTATTCAAGGTTTGGCCTTATTTGTAAAGTATAGAAGGTATAGAGATTAGCTGGTGAAAAGTATTTGCGAGCCCGGAAGAGGAAACCTTAGCAGTCGCTTCTGCAATTGATGTGACATGTTGGTGCCAATTGAGATTTCGATCCACAGAAATGCCAACAAGTGAAAAGGACTCATTACTTTGAATAACTTAGTTGTTCAAAGAGATGGGTCTAGGGCTGGTGTATCCCTTATGAGAAAGAAAGCAAGACTGAGATTTGGTGGGGTTGAATTGTACAAGATTTCTACTTCCCCAGTCTAATATTTTTTGGAGATCCACGGAGACAGAACCGTCGATGAGTCTATGATCCTGATCTAATTGGGCTAAAGAGACAGGCTTAGAATATTGTATATTTGAGTGGAGGGTGCTGTCGTCCGCGTAACTGTGAACTGGGTTGGATATGATAGAGAGGAGGTCATTGATGTGGAGAAGAAACAAAGTAGGGGTTAAAGCTTAAGCTACTACAGAAAAGGTATCTTAAAATGGATTGTTGCTTCTGAAGTTGCAGATATATCAGCAGAACTAACGAAATTTAACCTTCAAGATGTTGTGATCGGATTAGCAAACGCATGCGAAAATGTAAGGCCAGAGCTTAGTAAACATTCTTGGAGTATAAACCTTTAATACAAGTTGATGATGGTTGGGATGATAATGTTAATCTTCCATTATCACAATGGAAGTATAAAATGGAATTAGGAGGTATAGATCAAGAAATAAAAGAAGTTACTGCACTTATAAACCACATTTTGCTCTGTATAGAAAAATCACTCTTTTTTAAAGCTTCTTAGTTTTATATTATATGGTGATGTATAATTTTAATAAAATATTATTCTCATGGAATGAATTTAGGGCCCATGACTTGACCACAAAGAAAATATTTGTATTCCTATACCCATAAACTTTTGAAACGTTATTATATTACCCTAGTTTTATTGACAAAATGTCAATTTTCACCAAATCACCCCTCATTCATCACCTACCCCCGGAAGCGATCTTACCCAAAAACAATTCGAAGCGTTCCCTTGTCGGGTGCTAACTGGATACAAAATTTGAAGATTATATCTCATTTCGTTCGAAAGTTATTGAACCTATTAACACACAGACGGATAGACCGACATGCAAAAAAAATTCGTTCCAGAATCAAGTTTTCTATATATTTTGAGACTTTACGTCGTTTTGGCTAAAAAAAAATTTTGTTAAAAATATTCCACCCCCACACACTCAACCCCTAATGTGATTTCATCACAGAATACCAGATTTTTTATGAAATTAAAATTCTTTTAATAAATAAACCTGAAAAACGTTATATTACTCGAGACTTAACGAAAAAAATGCTAATTTTCACCATAAACCACCGCTTCAAAAAATAATTTTTGAATTTTTTGTCGCCGATGCGATATTTCCACACGTGACGATGTGGAAGTAAATATAATGTGTAGTAGTTAAGTAGTTAAAAATTTTCATCCCCTGATGACGCTAAGGTTGTTAGTGAAACGATCGTCAGGTCTTAAAAGGATGTGTTGTGGTGATTTGGGTTCTCCATGTGTACTTATTAGTGCACAACACAGGTTTCAATCTTCACTACGCGTGGAAGCTGGTAAGAAATGATAAGAGCTGCTAAAAATAGAGTCATGGTTGCGACAAGCCTTTACATGACATGACATGACATGATGACGAGTTTAATAATTATTCCTGTGTGTTGACGGTTGTCAACATACATGTATAATACGTAGTTCTTATTTCCTTTGTCTATAGAGGTCAGCATCGCTCGGGCATCTTCTTAAGGTGGCACCCTTCCCTTAGGGGTGCGAGGCGTGGGCGATTCATTAGACATTTAAGCATTAAGTCAGAAGAACTAAATCAGTTAAGACGTCTTTGGTCTTTGTACGTTATACAATTCATTATACAAATATACATATACATACGCATTTATCCTTTATACAAAATACAAATTAAGCAATTGTAATTCACTCACATAGTTATAGTGTTAAGTGTAAATAGTGTTTGTACATACAAAGTAATAGTTATATCAAAACGTTATTCAGTAATCCGAAAGTGTTAGTGTTCTTAAACACCCTTTAAATCAATACAAGTAAAATAAATCACACAATTAGTGTTGCTCGTCAACATTTGATCCGGCTCGAAGGACCAAATGTTGACGAGCAACACTAATTGTGTGATTTATTTTACTTGTATTGATTTAAAGGGTGGTTAAGAACACTAACACCCTTGGATTGCTTAATAACGTTTTTATATAACTATTACTTTGTATGTACAAACACTATTTACACTTAACACTATAACTATGTAATATGGGAGTGAATTACAGTTGCTTAACTTGTATTTTGTATAAAGGATATAATGCGTATGTATATGTATATTTGTATAATGAATTGTATAACGTACAAAGACCAAACAGTCTTAACTGATTTAGTTCTTCTGACTTAATGCTTAAATGTCTAATGAATCGCCCGCGCCTCGCACCCCTAAGGGAGGGGTCACACCTTAAGAAGATGTCCGAGCGATGCTGACCTCTATAGACAAAAGAAACAAGAACTACGTATTATACATTTGTGTTGACTGTCATCAACATGCTCGGGGGCAGGCTTAATTAAATCTAAATTAATTAAATCTAAAACCATGTACAAACTTTACGAAATTCAACATTAACATTACTTATAATTAATGATAGCTAAAAATAAAACAATTAACTTGACTATCAGACGAAGTTAAATTAGGTATGGATTGATATTTACACTGTGATAACGCCACCTTTTTGAGAAGCGGTTGTAAGAGTTCAAAGTTTCTTTGTGTTAAAAAATTAAACCTCAACCAATAAGAAGTTATTCTACCAGTAACTACAAAAACTACCAAAAGACTCAATTTTAACGAGTTGCAACAAGTCCAGAAAGCATAGATCTAATTCCGTCGTTCTGGCAAATTGTGTTTCAATTTCACATGTAGTGAATTCTCAAGAATTCTTCAGCTCCAGCCAGGGTTTAATATTGTCGGATGCATCTAATTTTAACCATAAAATATAAATACCAACAGAAGGAGAGTGGAATCGCGAATTTTCATCTCATAGTGTTACTGACTAGCTGAGCAGGTGACTAAATGGATGACTCAAATGTATACACAACGCCATAATACGACTATAAGCACATCTGTGCTTTGTTTAACAAGATAAGACATATTCAAGAAGATAATATATTGTTAAGTAGCTGGAATAAAATAGGTACGGCCGACATTTATATCAGTCAGTCATATAATTGCGTGAATCATGTGTTACTTTGTGGTATTCATTTTTACAAAGGTAAAACTAGGACTAATTTTCTTCTGCGTATATTAGTTACTAAATTTCCCTATCGCGCTACTAGTTTCGTCTTTCAATCCATCAAATATTCATAAAATGGTAGCGAATTTTTATTAAATGCTTCACCTCACTTTTGGCGAATTTTTGGTAAAACGAAATTTGGTATGTACCTTTCTTTCGTATGGCTTGGATAAGTTCGTTAGTCAGGAAAATCGAACCAATTTTTCCCGGCAAATTTTGGCTTTTCTTGCGGAAAATTTTTGTATATCCGAAAATAGGGCTATGACAACCAAAGTAGTTGACATATAGGTTTCCACTATCAAACTTACCATACACACCAAAATTCAGATCTCTAACTTAAAACAAAAAGAAGTTATAGGCATTTAAAGAAAAAAAATTGGGTGCCACTGGTGATCAGAGGAAAGCATAAGACCAAAATATTTTGTGTGATTAACAATCCCAATTAAATATTACATACAACGGTTAAATTTTCTTGGCGCAAAAGTGTCAAGAAGTAGCAGAATACATATTTTGAAAATTTTGTAATTTTTCTTCTTGAAACGTCAAAGTCTCGATTTTAAACGTCAAAATCTCGATTTTAAACGTCAAAATTTGCAATTTTCAGACAACGAATTTGAATAAAATACGGATTATGTCGAAAAAATATCTTAATAAGTGTATTTCACAAGGCCTTAAGTTTCAGCTTCAACCATGTCCTTCATTTTACTAAAATATTTTCGGAAAATCCATTTGAATAGACCAAATTTCTGATGCTTCGGCAGTAGTTTCTGCTAAAGAGTTTATGGCAAAATAGTCTATATTTTAGCAAATTTTCGTAGAAAAAATTCGTTAATAAGAAAACCGCGACTTATGAATTTTACAAAGATTTCTTAAAACGACCGCGAACTAGAACCCCTAAAACCCATATACGGGGTCAGTTTCAGTTTTTGCCTGTTTACACATATACAGGGTGACGCATTTCTACGGTAAAGCTCAATATATCAGTTATTATACAAGATATGAGAAAAAAGTATATACGTTAATTATAGGATGTCTTTAGCTGTATCTTATAAACCTATTTTGACAATTACAGGTTGACCCACAAGTCATTGGTGATACACGCTTAATTTTTTTAATAAAACACTCCTTATGTAATCGCATTTTTGTGTTTTCCATCAAATTATAATGCATGTTTGTAAGGAAAAAAAAGATGATATCGCTCATCGTTTTTGAGTTGTTTCAATTGTTTTGCAACTTTTCATGTTTTTGGCGCATATTTCATACGCATATTACAAATTGTGATATGACCTTTTTATCAATAGATAGCAGAGCCCCATGGAAATGACGCATTCAGAGAGCTTTTTCTTTGTATTACTCGACGAAAAAATCGAGCTGCCGCATACAGGTACTCTCAAATAGTGGTTGAATTTGAAAAGTATTCCCAGAAATGTTTTTAGTGTTTCCGTAGAAATTATTTTTTTGTAAGATTTTTGTGATGTTCGTAATGAATAATAAATCTTTAGTAAGTTATCGTAAAAAAGAGTTGTCGACTTTTTGTGAAAAATATAATTTAGTGTAACATTACTGAAGGAAATTCTTGTACAAGAAATTATCATAATTTTTTTCTTCAATTTTGGTCCTAAAGCTGTTTGTGAATAATAACATCTTGTCAGGTGTGTAAATAGCTTAAAGAGGTTCGTTGGTCAGGAAAATCGGACCCGTTGTTCTGGAACTTTTAAGAGTATTTTCAGAAAATGTTTGTACTTTTTGAAACAACAAAGCTATTTTAATGAAATACGGTACATTGTTGGTGCTATATAGGTTATACTGTCAACCAAATGTCCTTCTTGTAAAAACAAGACATATTTCAATTAAAAACATTTTTACAAAAATTCGCTACCATAACGCATTTGCTGAGTACCGAACTTTTTCTATAAACCTAGAGCGTTAAATGTTGGTATGTAGTAAGGTCATTACGAGGGAAATATACCTACCAAATTTCATTAAAATGGCCTTGTTATTTTTTAGGATACAATATTTTTTTCAGAAAAACTGGTCCGATCGGGCAAGCTAACGAACTCATCCAAGCTATTAATAAAAGAAAGGTTGTATGTACTTAACTTTATACAGCACAGTAATGTCCTTTTCTAGCAAAAAGAAATGTAATACGCGGTATTAAAATTAAATTAAATTTCAGAAAAACTTGGATTACAATTATTCAACAAAACTGAATTTTGGAACATTGCACCTGTAGTTTGATGACAATGTGCGAGCTAAATTTCGTAAAAATAATTAGCGTGCTTCAGATATAAAACCTTTTTGGGGAAAAAAATTTGCATTTTTCATGGCAAAACTAGTCAACGAATTTAGCCTCAGGAGATAATCTTCTAGTGCGAAAAAACAAACCGGAAGTCCCCAGGTGGCGCAGAAGCTTAGCAAACCATGTATTGATGTCTGAAACTGACCTCGGATGTCGGTTCTAATTTGCGTTCATTTGAAAAAAAAAATCAATAATTCGAAAGTCGTTACCTATCTATAAGCGAAATTTTGTTTATGAATATTCGCTAAAGGTGTTGTTACACAAAATTTATTGAAAAAATGTCAAATACAAGTATGTATTTTTTCGACGCAGTCCACATTACCCACTGTCTAGGCACCTCCTCCACCGTTTTGGAAATGCTCTAATACCCAAGAGAAAAAAGTCTGGACGTAGCAAGTGCGTTATGGTAGTGAATTTTCATAGAAATGATCTGGCACCAAATATTTTTGTATAACTTGTTTTTCTTTTAACATAAATATAAATTTTGGTATATAGTTTCCTTTTAATATCGTAAACTTACGTACCAAATTTGGTTACCATAGCTTTTCTATTTTTTGAGATAAAAAAATTTTCCGAAAGAAAATCTAAAATTTTCCAGGAAAACCTGGTTCGATTTTCCTAGCTAATGAACTTATCCAAGTCACTTATAAAAGGAAGTTACATGCAAAATTTTATCAAAATCGGTCCATTATTTTTTGAGAAACATTGCCAATTTTGATGTTTCAAATCGCGACTTCGACGTTTTGAGGAAAACTCCAAAATTTGTTTCTTTAGCCGCCCGTAACTTTTTTGTCCTTAAACTTTGAGACCTAAATTTTGGTACATGGTTCACCCTTTATAATATAAATACGCGTACCAAATTTGATTGCCCTCACTTTGTTATTTCCGGAGATATTAATTTTTTAGAAAGAAAACACAAAATTTTCCAGGAAAACCTGGTCCGATTTTCCTGGCTAACAAACTTATCTAAGCCACTTGCAAAAGGAAGGTACTCACCAAATTTGATCAAGATCGGTCCATAATTTTTTGAGTTAGCGGTACGATGTATATATATATATATATATATATATATATATATATATATATATATATATATATATATATATATATATATATATATATAAACATATAAAAATTGAAACTGACCCCGAAAATGGGTTCTATATTTTTCAAAGTTCAAAAGTGGGATCTCCTCATTAGTGGATTTATTACCTAAGAAAATTCACTAAAAATTGTTAGTGTAAATAGCCTCATGCACCGCCTGAATCACGTTATCGATACTCTGACATTTCTTCCCACCTAATTCCTCTTTATTAAGTGTATCGAATATATGGGAATCGCTCTATACGAGGCCGGTGGACTAAAGAGGTTGTGCTTGACACGCCTTTAGAGAGATAATGATGATGAAACGCGTAACTGGTGTGCAGTTTTTTCAGGATCTCTTAAACACTGAATCTGTCTGAAAGGGTACTGGTGGCAGCGGTTTTCGCTGCTACTTTCTGCAAAAGTCAATGGTTACATTAATTCCAGCAGATATTGTTATTGGTATTAAGTGACAAAATAACAAATATACTTGGTAAAACTTCTTATGAGCTTACTGGGCTCAGACAAAGTGTTTAGGTTTCGCGGCCATGCGCGATACGCATCTGATAAACTCGTCTTGTGATTGTATCCTTATAAACATGCATTATAATTTGATGTAAAAATATAAGAGGCGTTTGATATAAAAAGAACATTTATATCACTAACTACCAATGGGCCAAAATGATTTTATAAGATGCAGCTCAAGATACCCTATAATTTATTATGGTGTACAATTTTTTCTTGTATCTTGAACAATAACGAATATATTGAGTTTTACTGTCGAAATTAGTTAACCTGTACATATGCAAACATATAAAAACCTAAACTTACTACGGATATAGGTTTTAGGGGGCCTAGTTTGCGTTCATTTAAAGAAATCTTTGCAAAATTCAAAAGTCAGGGAATCCTCTTGGCGATTTTTTTCTACGAAAAATTTCGTTGAAAATTCTAGACTATTAAACCATAAACTCTATAAGTAAAATTACTGCCAAAGCATCAGAAAAAGGGTCTATTTGAGATGAATTTGCCGCAGATATTTTAGTAAAATAAAGGACAACGACTGTTAAAGCTGAAACTTAAGGTTCTGTAAACCACCCTTCGTGCGATATTTTCTCTACATAACCCGTACTAGTTTTAGGTTCTTTGACTAAATGTTGCTAATTATGACGTTTCAAATCGCGACTTTGATGGTTAAAAAAATATATAAAATGTTGAAAGTAGTTTTTCTGGTATTGCTTGGCCTTTTTGCGCCAAAAAACTTAATTTTTGTCTGTGATATACAATAGTTTTTGTTACCCACACAAAATATAAGGATGATAAATACTTTAAAATAAGATTATCAACATAAAAACGCCTTAGCAAACGTTGTATAATAGAATATGAATAATTTCTGCAACAGCACGTTCCCACCTCTTATTTCAGGGGATGTTTTGTTTTTACCACCCTCTGCAAGACTGAACTTTTTGCCTCGTTGTTCGCCGGCAATTATACTCTCAATCCACCTCCAAATGTTCAACCACCAACAGTCCCCAATGTCGCGCATAAACTAACGGATATCATTTTCAAAACTAAAAAGGTACGAAAGATGCTCTCTTATTTTAATGTCAGGAAAGCGTCTGGCCTTGACGAAATCCCAGCAATTGTTCTCAAAAAATGCGATCCAGAAGTTGCTCCTGTCCTGACTTGTCTGTGTCAGACATCTTACAATACAGGCATATTCCCTAGTCACTGGAAAAGTGCTCAAGTACAACCCGTCCCCAAGAAAGGATCCAAAGCACTTCCTAGCAAATACAGGCTTATTTCTCTCCTTTCAGTCGTCTCTAAAGTAATGGAAAAGTATATAAACACCGAATTACTAAAATTTGTTGAAAAACACAGTCTAATCCACGACCGGCAGTATGGATTCCGTCAGCGCAGATCAACTGCCGACCTCCTTTCGTTTGTCACCCATTCTTGGAACAAGTCTATGAAACTACACGGTGAATCCCAGATTGTCGCTCTAAAGCATTCGACCAGGTCTGGCACGCAGCGGCACTTAATAAACTTCCGGCCTATGGTCTACCACCAAAACTCTGTACCTGGACAGAAAATTTCCTCTCCAACTGGAGCATTTCTGTTGACGTGGATGGCCATTCCTCTAAACTGTATCCAATTAAAGCAGGAGTCCCCCAAGGTTCAGGATTAGCTCCTACTTTGTTTCTTCTCCACATCAATGACCTCCTCTCTAGCACATCCAACCCAGTTCAAATATACAATATTCTAAGCCTGTCTCTTTAGCCCAATTAGATGAGGATCGCAGCCTCATGGAGGGTTCTGTCACTTACACACACAACTTACACAGACCTTGAAGATCGATTTTAGAGGTCCTAGTACGCGCACATGTGAAGAATTCTTTCGAAAGTGTTACCATCGATATCTCTCTATTATCAAAAAAATCTTGTACACCAACTCCTTTTGAGAATAATGCCCAAAACTCAATTTTCTATGAAGCTAAAGAACTAACTTTTGCTATATCTGCAGATAGTGTAAGTCTCTTTAAAAGAAACTTGTATTACAAATTTCATTAAAGGATAGAGAAGATTTCCAGGAGGAAACTTAATTCATATTTAGAAAAGTAAAGTATCTGCCAAATTATAAACGTAGCAGTTTTTTCCTTATTAATCGCCTTATTAATCACCAACCTAATCAAACCGGGTTTTTTAATATCAACAATAACAAAATTTCGTACATACATACATACATACATACATACATACATATATATATATATATATATATATATATATATATATATATATATATATATATATATACACATACATACATACATATATATATATATATATATATATATATATATATATATATATATATATATATATATATATATATATATATATATATATATATATATATATATATATACAATTTTAACAGACTTTGGTTTTGGGTTCTAGGGACCCAAATTCGCGCTCATCTGATGACATTTTTTCAAAAGCTTTTCCTGGTGACCTCTATATTAGCGAATTTTTCGTAATGAAAATTCGCTAATTACCAGACCGTAAACATGCTGTATATGTTAGCTCTAGTGTTTTTCTTCTTATTAAGATTTTTTACTTCAACAAGATGCTTCACCGAGAGCTCAATGAAAATCCACTTTTTTTCATTAATATTATTACCGTAGGAGCAGCTAATCAGGCACGGCAGCATCAAGCAGTCATCAAACAAGACATTTGAAGTACGAGTGCAATGGGTCACGATATGCACTGTCCAGGCTCCGGGCCCACTCGACCTTTCACACATACAATTAAAGATAATAGAGCCGTAACGTCGACTGTTGATAACTTTAATAACGTTGCCGATATGTCATACGTCACCTCTCTTGTAGCTGCTAATAACTGACTGTAGTAAAGACAATGCAGGCTACAGGGGTCTCTCTTACTCTAAAATCACCAGTTCATTAACCCTTCTCGCTCTTCTGATCGACCGGGCCGGAAGTGAATTAAAAACTACAGAGGTTTAATTGACACCGCGCCTTATTGTGACGCAGCCACACAACTCAGGAGCGTAGACAATGACAGAGAAGTAATTGATGATAGGTACTGAATAAATGGAAAAGTGAAACTCATTAGGAAATTTTCTTTAACGCAAAATCGACATTTGAACAGATAATAAGATATTAATGTATGTAACTTTGTGAAGATAATTGAATTAAAAAATTAATACCAAAATAACGTTACTTTTTTTTTTTATTTCAACAACACACCACGAGGGCTCACAGCCTAAACACTATCGTACGATGGGTGTCGACAAAGAGGAAAGAGGCAACTTGTTAATCCTGGACTTGAAGATTTGGTGGTTCGGAGGAGAAACATGTGCCGGCAAGGAATTCCACAACTTGGAAGTCCTCGGGACAAAAGAGCAGGCATAACAAGATGTTCCATGGCTGGAGACCTGGACAGTAGAATGTTATTGATGTTATTTTTCGTAAATATCAATTACCTTCTAAAAAATATTATCTACGCCTTTGTATTTAAACAAACTATCCTGTCACGAGACTTTTATGCGGGTGACTTTTCCTATGGGAAGGACAGGCTATTTCAGGGGTTGTTTGTTGTGTAAGAACCATTTAATGGATTAGTTTTGTAATCGAAAAAAAAATTGCACGTAAACGGGTGTGTGAGCGTGTATATTACTATTAAAAAACACAATGTTGTTTGTCTCCGTGGTTTATTTTACTACTAGAATTACGTTAGGGGGTTTGTTTATTATTAAAGGGTAACTTCCGGTAATCCGGTGCTTAGATTAGATCCTAGATACATATGCCTCTTATCCAATCAAGGTTTATTTGTTTTAAAATCACGTGTGACATTTGAAAAGAATCGTTTGAAGTTTAACGTTCAACTGAACAGAGACCATTTCTTTCCATAGAAGAACAAAAAGCTGAAAACGGCAGACAGTATAGCTAAAAATAGATGAAGTTATAGCTAAAAATAGCAGAAAGTACACTTTCCGTCGATTATCTATCGCACGGTAATAAAACTGAAAAGATATCGGATATATCACACAAGAATGTTTACATTTATTTCAAAAAACTATAAAAAAAATGAAGTAAAGATAGTCGACTTTCGAACATTTTCTTCATTATACTTAAACGGGATGTGTCGTCAAAATCTGAGTTTCGACTTTTGCCACAAAGTAGACAAATCGTAAATAAAAATTAATTTACTTTTTGTGTAGAACATTATAATTAGACTCAAATAAATTCTTCGAGACACTTGAATGGTCTTGAGGTCCCTTACGATGTCTCTTATTCTCGTATCTTCTTACGTTTATCATTAAGCGGGGTATTGAGATAGAATTGGTATAAAGATGTCAGATCAGATGAGTTATTTTTAACCAGAAACACAGTCAGTTGTTTTATTCACACCACAAGACACCTCTAAATCACTCGACACAAGACTAGAATGTTTTTTAACAATATAGGAAATACGCGAGCTCGTTTAAAGGTGTTTCCAAGTCTTGATTTAACTACGTAGGAAATTTATATTGATGTACCATATCTAAAGTGAAAAATTCGGGACGCAGCAAGTGCGTTATACTAGTGAATTTTCATAAGAATTGTTCACTATTATTATACGGCATTGAGGTATCTCCATAAAAATAAATCAAGAGGTAAGATCTGGTGATCTATCGGGCCATTCTACGAAACCTCTTCGTGCAATCCACCCTTGTGGAAAGACTTCGTGTAAATACTCCCGTACTTGAAGAGCAAAGTGGGGCGGTGCACCGTCTTGTTGAAACCATATCCTTTCATGGGGAATATTAGGTCCCATTAAATTTGGATACAATTCTGCTAACATTGGGAAAACCTGTTCTCCTAGCATTTCTAAATATCTTGGACGGTTTAGATTTTTTATAAAAACAGATCCAACTACGTGATCACCAATGATACCAGCCCAAACGTTCAACTTCTGAGCACCCTGAGTGTGTTTGTCGCATCCAGTGAGGGTTTTCGGCATCCCAGTATCTGCAATTTTGCCTGTTTACATCGCCATTCTAAAGAAATGTTGCTTCATCGGAAAACAGAACGTCAGCAGAAGAAATATCATTTCTATGTAACATGTCCAGCAGTTGTTCACAAAATTGCAGTCTTCTATCAGAATCACCGTCAATCAACTCTTGAACGTATTGTAGTTTATAGGGATGCATTTTTTCATTTTTGATACACCTTAAAACTGTTGATTGACTAACATCATTTTCACGTGCAACTTGACGGGTAGAAGTTGTTGGTTCTTCTTGAAAAGCCACTAAAATATTGAGATTTACATTTTCTTCAAGAAACTTGGGTCTCCTAGTCAGTGGTTTAACGTGTCCATAATCACGAAACTGTGAATGTATCTTAGGCACAGTTCACTGGGTCATTGGGGGCAAATATGGAAGTTTTTCATTAAATAGGTTAACAACTTGTTCCTGTGTTCTACACATATCACGATACCCAATCATCATTAATATTTCTGTACGCAGAGTTTCAGTTAAGTATCGCATTATTAGACTTGAAATTATCGGAACAAAATACCGACTAATTCATTAGGAGACCGTGCATTCAACACAATTTAACACAAAATAAAACAGAACTGTTAACTTTCACCTTTCACACTGCAAAAATTGGTAGTTAATAAGAAACGATTAATGATGCCAAATACGTTTTAGATAAAAGACAAGATAAGAAATTTAAGATAAGAGTCAGTGAATAATTCCAGAGCAGATTATTTCGTTGTGTGCAAGTGAATGGAGAATATTTTGAACATTTATTATAAGAAAGGGACGTTTTAATTAAGTTTATTTTGAAATTTGATTTTCAGGGTAAACTGTTTAGTTTTAATCTCCGGTATTAAATTTCCACCCTGTATTGAAAACTGTAATATACATATGGGGTATCTCCGCATTCAGAAAAATGTGATCCATCGAATTGTGATGAAAAAATGTAGGGTTGCTATTTAACAAAAAGGTTGATAAAGTGGTGGGGGTAAAATGGTGGGAGTTATTTTTTTAACTATGATTATAAGATCATGTTCGACAAATTAAACTTCACGTGTCTCAGCGTTTACCACAAAAACTATTTTTTGCTGAATAATGAATTTTATCCCATAAGTGTGTTTCACTGACTATATATATATATATATATATATATATATATATATATATATATATATATATATATATATATATATATATATATATATATATATATATATCGTAACATCTCTCTATATTGTTATATCAGAGATATTTGTTTTCATTGTAATGAAAATGTTCAAAAAATAAAAAATGCATTTAGAATATTCTCCTTATTGCTTTTTCTGTGACTATAAATGTATAAGCTAATGTATGGTGTAGCCGAAAGGCATCAAACCCTTTTTTTCTAAAAAATATCGGAAAATATTTAACCTGAACTTTTTTCATCATTTTGTCAATGTTACATGAGAGATTTAGAATCACCCATATTTTTTTGTTTTTTAAATAGAAAAACCATGCATTTAATGGTTAAATCGCCACAATGGGATGTGGTAAATTGGGTTCTTCGAAGTTTACTCATATGTACCTACTAGTTAAACTTTTTAATTTTGTTTGATAATTTATTGAAGCTGTTATGTTTTATATATGAGACAATTTCTTAGCTTATTAATAGCGGATGTCATCTTATCAGTAAAATTATGTTCGTTGCACAGATAGTAGTTGTTAATATTTACAATATAATTTGTTGTCTTTCTAGCCGATAAAAACAATTTGTTGTAATATTACAATAACTTGGGTAAATATTTATTTAATAAATGCATGTTAACTGTATATTATTCACATTATTAGTACTATTATTGTTTGAGGTGACTAACCTAAGATTTTAAAAGCAATTTCCATTTAAATACAGATTTTATTTTTATTTTTTTATATTTATTTATTAGGATAATACAGACCGATTTGCGTCCAGAGAATTTTTTTAAGAAACGCTGAAAGACGTCAATTTTAATATTGAGGGGGACATGTTTTAACGTAAAACTCAACTTTGTCACATCAACCCCTTAAAGGTGGTGATAACAACCCTTATATTTTACATAGGGAATATGGGTCGAGTGTTACACCGTTTGAAAACTCTTTATTTTCTGAATTCAGCACACTATTTTTTTGGAAGTTTTATCAACTCGTTCAAAAATTATTCACAGTTGAAACGCATTTCACTCATTCCGATGTGCTGATAGTCAATGTTTTATTGGTTTGTAAACAAAAAATTGACTATCAGAGAATATTTCTTATCGGAATGAGAGAAATGCGGTTTATTATTTCAGTTTATCGGTCGGTTTGATACTTGATAGTACTACCGAAAATTAATTTTAAAATGGTGTATTCTGTAGAATAAAGAGTCGAAATAATTACTCTTTTTTTCAAGAACGATGACTGTGCCAACCGTACCGCAAATTTGTTTAATGAACGACATCCGAACAGACATGTTAACAGAAAATACATTTTGGAGTTAGTTGCAAAGTTTCGACAAAGTGGTTCAGTAGCCAACAAAAAACGGGATCCTGAACGGTTCCGGTTAGAAATGAGACTACTGAGATGGTAGTTTTAGGACAAATTGTTGCAGACCCAACTTTGAGCACGAGAAAATTGGCCACTGTTTCAAACATCAAAAGAAGAATTATTCAGCGAATATTGAAACATCATAAATTCCACCCGTAAAAATTCATCTTGTACAACAAATGAATGAAGATGATTTTGATCGGCGGCTGGAGTTTTGTGAAGTTATGACTGCACGAATAGCTTATAACTGGAACTTTCTGTTCAATATCTATTTTTCATAAGAGTGTACGTTTTTATTAAACTCTAAAATCAATCGTCATAATTGTCGTTATTGGGCAGATAATAATCTAAGAAATTTTCACGAAGTCCACATTCAAACTCCACAGAAATTGAATGTCTGGACTAGCATTTTTAGAGACCGTTTAATCGGACCAATTTTTCTTGGTGGAAATTTGATTGGCGAAACGTATTTGGAGTTACTAGAAGATATCGTTTACCCTCCACCAATTGACATTGTTGAAAATGATGATAGCTATCAAGAAAATCAATTAGTGTTTCAACAAGATGGAGCTCCTCCGATTTTTTTACAGCGTGTTAGGGAGTTTTTGAACAGATAGTTTCCAGGACAATGGATTGGGCGTAGAGGTGCTATTGAGTGGCCCCCTAGATCACCGGATTTAACTCCTTTAGACTTCTTTCTATGGGGCCATTTAAAGAGTAGAATTTACGCAACAGAACCGGAGTCTCTGGAAGAATTACGATGAAGCATTGTTGAAGAATGCCGTCTAATAGCTCCACAAATGCTCCAGAAAGTCAGAGCTCATTTTCAACAAAATTTGTACTTTTGTATGGAAGCTGGTGGTCAACAATTTGAACACTTACTTAACTAAATAAACATTTTTGAACGTATTGTTTTGTTTTTTAGCTTTTTTTTTTAAAAAGAAAAATTGACTAA
The DNA here is from genome assembly GCA_964006375.1 of Tillus elongatus. Classification (NCBI taxonomy): domain Eukaryota; kingdom Metazoa; phylum Arthropoda; class Insecta; order Coleoptera; family Cleridae; genus Tillus; species Tillus elongatus. The sequence goes on along the minus strand of OZ023263.1, from coordinate 10,986,246 downwards.
TTAGTGCATGTCTTATCACAATGAATGAAATACGTTCTTGCAACTCCAACTGTGAATAATTTGTTGAGTTGATAAAACTTCCAAAAAAATTAGTGTGCTGAATTCAGAAAAGAAGGATCTTTAAAATGATGTAACACTCGACCCATATTCCCTATTTAAAATATAAGGGTTGTTATCACTACCCTTAAGGGGTTGATGTGACAAAGTTGAGTTTTATGTCAAAACATGTCCCCCTCAATATTAAAATTGACGTGTTTCAGCGTTTCTTAAAAAAAATTCTCTGGACGCAAATCGGTCTGTTTTGTTTTCAATGCGCCACCCTGTATAATAAAACAAAAAGTGCAACATTCAAAAACTAAAATAAAATATCCAGAACGTGTATAATAAATGGCAAATTCAATTATTGAGATGAGCATCCAATCCGCTCTTGAATATACCGATATTTGAGGAAGCGACGATACTTTCAGGCAAACTGTTCCACATATCAAATGCACCGTTTGGAAAGAAATTAAGTCTGTTTGTGGTGCGGAAAGGTTCCTTCTTCAACTTTAAAGAATATCCCCGCAGTCTAGACTCATCACTAAGAAGCACCAAGGTTTCACACGTAGGTGGACGCAGATTAGTCACTTTGTACAAAACAAATAAACCAGGTCACATCTCGATCGCCTCTCCTGCAGGGTTGTAAGTCTGAGGCACTTAAGGCGTTCTTCATAGGTTTGGTGCCGAAGCTCCAGAGGCCATCTGGACGCTACAAGTTGGGTTTTCGCCAACAGTTGGTGATCACGCTGGGATTTTTAGACTCCAAATGTGGTCAAATGTATGTTGTATAAAGTTTTCTGGCAAGAGCAGGAGTAGGTCTTCGAAAGGTTATCAAATACATGATACTGTTGGTTTCCTTGGCCGCCGACACAGCTTGGGCTGACCAGAACAAATCTGGTGTTATAATGACTCCAAGGTCAGCCTGACACCTTACAAATGCAATCTGCTTATTTTCGAGGAAATAAACTTGGCGACCGTTGTTGTGACCGAGGTGAACAACAGTACATTTACCATAGTTAAGTGGTATATTCCACACCGAGCACCAAGACACTACCGTGTTTAGATCCGTGTGAAGACTGTTATTATTCAATAGAGGGCATCCATATATTTTGCAGATATCCGTATAAGCATTATGGGGAGAAGCAGTAGCGGCTCGTGCCTTAATGCATTAGGGGTGCGCAAGAAAAAAAAGTTCGGGATGCAGCAAGTGCGTTATGGTAGTGAATTTTCATTAAATGCTTCAAATTTGAATAACTCAAGTTTCTACGAACTTAGAAAGTTGAATTTTAGTATAGTAGGGTCTTACCCAGGGCAACATATCCACCGAATTTCATCAAAATAACTTTGTAATTTTCGGAGAAAAAAATTTTTTCAAAAGAAAACTCAAAATTTAAATAACTCAATTTTCTAAAAATGTATAGAAAGTTGAATTTTGGTGTGTAGTAAGGGCATTTAATATATCCACCAAATGTCATTAATAGCTTTGTAATTTTCGGAGAAAAAGATTTTTTTGAAACAAAACAAAATTTTCCCGGAAAACCTTATCCGATTTTCCTGACTAACGAACTCATTCAAGCCATTAATAAAAGAAAGGCACTTGCCGAGTTTCAACAAAATCAGTTGCTTATTTTTTGAGTTATCGGTTATATATATATATATATATATATATATATATATATATATATATATATATATATATATATATATATATATATATATATATATATATATATATATATATATATATATATATATATATAAACATATAAAAATTGAAACTGACCCCGGATATGGGTTCTATCTAGGGGTCCTAGTTCGCGCTCATTTAAATTTTTTTTTGCAAAGTCTCTCCATCGATAGCTTCTATTAGTGATTTTTTCTAATAAACATTCACCAAAAATGAAGGGCTCGCGTATTTTTTCCCCGAAAATGTATTATAAAAAAACCTACTTACTAAACCAGCTAAACTTAATAATTATTAACTATACTTACCAAGTTTTCCTCCAGTAAGTTATAGGTTATAGTAGTTAAAAAGTCCCTTAAAAAGTTAACCTTTAAATTTAAAATATTATCCACTGAATTCATCACAGTATCACAATTATTTTGTCCACTTATTAAGCAACCCGAAGTACTAGCCATAATAATAATAATAATAATAATAATAATAATAATAATAATAATAATAATAATAATAATAATAATAATAATAATAATAATAATAATAATTGTCTTGTTAGAACATGTAAACAACAACGAAATGATCTAATTAAAATCAATCATACGCGCAGCACTACACGAAAATTACTAAACACATGCTAGACACAGACACGCTCTGCCAAAATTCCACTGCAAACTGCAAGTGTGGAATTTGAGAGCGCACACCAGATTGCTTATTCGGTCGTTTTCGACGATCATACTCGATCATGTCGCTCTGAAGTATCGCATTTGCTCAGAGCGCCGAAAAATACACAACGCCGGGCGACTGATGTATATGGATATTTTGATATGGGTGTATACAACGATAACGTCTGCAACCGTTAACATTATACTTATTCTGATGCTGTATTAATGGCTGCGATCCTCGATCGTCGATATACTAATTTTGTTTGTTGAATGCAGGAGGTAAAAAAGCAAATAAAAATTTATTAAAATATAGCATAGCAAAAATATTATTTTTTCCACGGCAGGCGGCGGTGCGCGCGCACGGGTGCACTTATTAAGGAGCCGCCACTGGGGAGAAGTGAGACAACATAGTAGATCTGCTGTATAGACCGGGAACAGAACAGAACCTAGAGCCTCAATGGTTCAGTGGTAAGAACGCGTGCCTCTGAACCGAAGGGTACTGGGTTCGATCCCAGGGTACTCCTTTCACCTTTTTTAGTACACACTGTACAATTAACATCAACCGAGGTTATGGCATTGTATTTGAGCAAGTTGAATGCCTGCACGTTCCGCCCTTCGGAGGGGGCGTAAAGTCGTCGGTCCCGTTTCCATGAGATGTTGGGCACGTTAAAGATCCCTACCCTCCTTACAGAAAGGCAGGGGTTCGACAAAATTTCCAGGATAGTGAGGTGCTCCCTGGCGTCGGTGATTGGCCATAGTCGCGGAAATAGGCCGACGTTAAAGAAATAAAAACACACACAACACAGGACAGAACCAAGAGCAGATCCCTGGAACACACCGCTACTAACAGGAGTTGATCTGGAGAATGATGAACCGACTCGTACTGGGAAACTTCTGCCGGTCAGGAAGCTTTGGTTACATCATCGGTAACCAAACTAAATATATACCAGGCATACCAAACATACCACCCAAACCAACAATCGTGAAAGCTCGGCCGCAATTATGGAAAATGACAGACGAGCTGAAATTAAAAATTTGCCAAGTGGTTTGTTATTCAACTGGGGGATTCAATCAATTATTAAAAGACACTATATTTGTAGCTTTATGAACGGCCTCAAATACAGTTTTAGCGCAGCATAGATACATGGTGATGTCGCATAATATAGTAGAAATGTAAACAAAATTAAGCCAGGTCTCTATAAAAATTATTCTAAAATAGTTTCTTTTATCTTTAAACTTAAACATAAGACGTCATATTAGTATACGATTTTGGGGCCGAAGCCCCTGCCTTCCCGTCCGAAGACTTTAGGCTATGGTATCCCCCTACACTGTCAGGTCCAAGCCACCCTCAAAGGAACCACTACAACCTCTCACATTTATACGACCGTTCACTCCACGCTCGCTTTTCCCGAAATCTCACCCATCTCTCTATCCGGCGCCCTCTCTTTCTCTGCGGTTTGTCTCAATCGCACTTCGCATTTCCTCTTCCAGCTCTATTTCTGCGGCCCATTCATTGAAATTCCTGATTTCTTCGTTCTTGGTGGATCTAGTTAACTTGAACGGGTAGGAACCCTCAACCCTGTTCTGGTTTCTCGCAAAGTGTTCTCTTGCCGCCCTACGATTTTCCGTTTGGCAGTCTTCCAACACATGTCTTGCTGTCTCCTGCTCTCCGTTTCCACACGCACATTCTCCCGTTCCAGGCCTTAGGTTAAACCTATTAAAGTAGCCCTTGAAGGCCCAGTGGCAAATCAGCAAGATCACCGCTCTGTGACTCCAGCACTTGAGGCCCACACCCACGCTCTCTATGTATCGATAATCTCGTCCGCCGGGTGCGATCCTTCTCCGTACGCCGGTTTTCCCTCAAAATTTGCCGCTTGACCAAAACAGTCGTAAAATGTGTATCAATGGTAAATCTACCAATTCTGTAATTAATTGTTACTTATATTTTGAATATAATATCCCCGGCATGAAGCCGGTCTAATGTATCATGTAAACAAAACGTTACTTGACGTATGCCTAGATCGCTGAGAGGCGCCGCGCTTGCCTCATAAGCAGAAAGTTACGCGATCGAATCCAGTTAAATGAATGTATGTTTTTTTTCAATGTTTTATTTTGACATTTGGAGAAACAATGGTGTAGAGATTCCATATGTTTTGAAGAAGATCACATTTTTGTTTAAAACGCCTAAATAAGTTTGTCACCTTGACTCTTTTTTATTTATTTATTATTTCAACAACACACCACGAGGGCTTACAGCCTAAATGCTATCGTACCGTGGGTGCCGGCAAGGAGGAAAGAGGCAACTTGTTAATTCTGGACTTGAAGGTTTGGAAGTTCGGGGGAGAAGGAAAAACATGTGCCGGCAAGGAACTCCACAACTTGAAAGTCCTCAGGACAAAAGAGCGGGCATAACAAAATGTTCTATGTCTGGTGACCTGGACAGTAAAAGGGTGCATTCGCTCTGTTCCCCTGGTAGATCTGTTGGGGGCAGCAGGTGGAGGAACTATGGAAGAAAGCTCCTCTGAGCAGTGCCCGTGCAGATATCTATAAAAGAGAGAGAGAGAGGTCACCAACATCAGTGGATAGCAGCCTTTGGGTAAGGGTAGGGTCCCCGATGAGACGTATAGGTCTCTTCTGAATGGAGTCCAGGAGAGCGAGTGTAGAAGCGGCAGCGGCACTCCAGATGTGGGAGCAGTATTCGAGGTTTGGCCTTATTTATGAAGTATATGAGGTATAGAGATTAGCTGGTGAAAAGTATTTGAGAGCCCGGAAGAGGAAACCTAATTTCTTAGCAGTCGCTTCTGCAATTGATGTGACATGTTGGTGCCAATTGAGATTTCGATCCACAAAAATTCCAACAAGTGAAAAGGACTCATTACTTTGAATAACTTGGTTGTTCATTGTGATGGGTCTAGGGCTGGTGTATCTTTTATGAGAAAGAAAGCAAGACTAAGATTTGGTGGAGTTGAATTGTACAAGATTTCTACTTCCCCAGTCTAATATTTTAAGTCTGTAATTATAATTATGTTATTGCTTATATTGAAAAACCCGGTTTGATTAAGTTGACTCAAACGAAATCATACTGACGATTAATAAGGAAAAATAACTGCTACGCTTATAATTTGGCAGATACTTTACTTTTCTAAATCTGAATTAAGTTTCCTTTTGGAAATTTTTGTATAAATTTAAAATTTGTAATACAAGTTTCTTTTAAAGAGACTTACGCTGTCTACAGATATAGCATAATTTAATTCTTTAGCTTCGTAGAAAATTGAGTTTTGGGCATTTTTCTCAAAAGGAGTTAGAGCACAAGATTTTTTTGATAATAGAGATATCGATGGTAACACTTTCAAATAGTTATTTAAATGTGCGCGTACTAGGTCCTCTAAAATCGATCTTCAAGATCTGTGTATGTTTAAAGCATTAACTTTACTAATACGCTGTATAATAATAGTGTACAATTCTTATGAAAATTCGCTAGTATAACGCACTTGCTGCGTCCCGAAATTTTTTTTTGCTACACAGCACATGTCCAAGTACGTATCAAGTAGGCGGTACGTAATTAATACCGCAAAGCAGCATCGATAAAAAATTGGTAAATTTGTGGTATGTGTAGCATACCAGTAAACGGGAAAGGGTTTAGGTGTTTGTTTTTTCAGGTAAAAGGGATGTTAATATTCCGTTATCCAAAAAATGTTAAATCAAAACTGGCAACACCGGTAATTTCAACGTTTACTTCTACTAATTATCTAAGCGCCTCCGTGGCCGTGTGGGAAAGTCGATTCAGAATTTCCAATTCGGACTCGGGGGACGACGGTTCGAGACTCACCGGCAGCGGATGATTTTTCAAATCACTGCTGTCGTTGAGATCGAGCTCAAGGTGGAGGTAGGTTAGTTTAGATGAGCAGAAAGGGTCAGCAATGACCTAATTGCCAGTAAACATCTTACCATTACCTTTTTCTACTGATTATCTAATCTACTAATTATCTAATTCCTGCACTATTAGCCGCAGTACTTTCCACCTTGCAACTATAAGAATAACTTTCTAACAAATTTAATTTAGTTTAATTGATGACACTTAATACATTAGTGCAAATTGCTTGTGTACATGAACAGATGTTCGTCATTAAAATAGTTTTGATGAGATTTGCGTCGTCTTTCATAACAGTGTTTAATATAGACTGATTGTTCAGTTGCAGTCTACCGTGAAACAGTATTGTTTTGTAGTTCCATTTATAAAAAAACACCGGGACGCAGATGCGAAATTAGCAGCCGATGATTAAGTTAAATCATAATAGGGAGATACTTCAATAATTACTTTCATATTACATGGTGTATGTACTATTTGTAGCATTTAGAAGAAACGGCGGCTTCTACTTTTATTATTATTACACCATTCATTTTATTATTCTGTATTTTATTCATGAGATGCAGGAAAATCCCACGCCGCTGTTTTATGGTTATCAAAGTGAAAACACACTGTGTTTATTACGCTAAAAAAATTGATTTAAAACAGGAACATCGAGATTGTATGCTTTGCTTCCTTTTCTCAAGCAAGCTATATTATCTTGTTGTTTATGGGCGAGCTAGGGTTAACAGCATAGGTGCTTAAGCACGATGCTAGATTAAAAGACGCCAAGAAAAAGTACTATGAAAATAAAATCTCTAAGGCTTCAAACAAAAATAAAGCTATGTGGGAAGTACTATGAAAATAAAATCTCTAAGGCTTCAAACAAAAATAAAGCTATGTGGAAAGCAATTTAAGCAAATGTCATCGTGGGGAAGATGAACAGCAGGGTGGCTAATCTGAATATTGTGTCTAGTGACGGAGTCGTTTGGACAGATCCTGATATGATTGCTGACAGTCTCAATGCGGACTTTGTCGACTCTATTTAGCATCTGACAAACAACTGTGTAATAAATTGTGCATTGAGAAATGGCTGTAATCTCTATTCTATGTTTTTATATCCTGCCTCAGAGGACGATGTATTAGAGATCATAAAATCAGTTGTAGTTAAAAATTCATCAGGAATATATTAAATACCGTGTTGTCTTCTTGGCAAGGTTGCTCATCTTGTGGTGGCTCCACTAACTTACGTTATAAATATGTCATTTGAAATCGGTTGTTTTCCTAAGCGTCTGAAGGCGGCCATTGTTGTCTCTCTCTTTAAGAAAGGAGATCCACGTCTTTTGGATAACTACAGGGCGATTTCACTGCTTTCGGTTTTTTCTAAGATCTTTGAGAAGGCAATTCTGCTAAACCTTGGGTTCTTTTTGGAGAGATAAAATTTGCTGTCTCCTTGTCAATTTGCCTTTCGTAAGCGGCTGTTAACTCGAGATGCCATACTTAGCACTTACCTGACAGTCTTGGATTACATAAATGGTGGGTCCAAATCCACCGGAAAGCGTTTGATGCGGCCAACCATGCCCTTTCATTGCAAAAATTGGATCATTATGGCATACGAAGAAATGCATATTTATGGCTAAAAAGCTACCTTTCTGGGAAGAGTCAGGCTGTCAGGATACCTCACCGGGAAGAACCATATGTCTGGTTTTTCAACGTCTCAAGCGGCGTGCGTCACACCAGCATATTGGGCCAGGTTTTGTTTATACTTTTTATGAACGATATTGTTTATGATCTCCCACGATAGCACCTAACTTTGTACTCAGATGACACAACTGCTACAATCTCAGGGGAAAGTTTCGAAGAGCTTGGTGCTGCAGCTAATGTTTATGTGTCTCAGATGTCTGACTGGTGTTCGCGAAATGATTCTTTTTTCTTCGGTGGGTGTGCATCAAAATGTAAGCCTATATGTGAGATCTGACAACGATTCAATAAGACAGGGCTCGTCTGTAAAGTTTTTGGGCCCCCGATCTGGATTATAACTTATCATGTGGTGTCCATGTTGACCATGTGTTGGCCTATCTTGCATCCAGGAATTATGCGTTGCTGCAGCTAAAGGATTCTTTAAGTGGTCATGCGTTGTTGACACCCTACTATGGTAGTGTCAACTGTCTCCTGGCATACGGTATGTTCTGTTGGGGCAGCTGCATGCATCTGGGAAGGGTTATGTTGATGCAGAAGAGAAATGTCCGCACCATGTTTGGCCTGCTTTCTTCGAGATCTTGTAGACCATTTTTTATGCAGTATGGCATTCTAACGGTGAGGCGCCTATATATGTTCGAGGCACTTTGTTGTGTTAGAAAAAATATTGCAACCTTTAGTACTGGCGGTAATATTACTGAGTATGAAACAACAGGCTAACAATTTGTATGTTCCCCCTTACAGAATTGAACACATTAATCGAGCACCTCGCAACACTGCAATACGCTTAAATAAACATTTACCCAAAAGGATAAAAAATTTGAGCAACCTCAGGCAATTTAGGCGTACTTAAAAATCGTTACTAAGAGAGCATTTTAGTAGGCGCGTATTTTAATTTTAAATTTCAAATATGATAAGCTGTTTTTGTGTTTTATGGATTATTTGTGGTTTTTGAGTGTTTTATTGTGTTTTGTTTGTTTACTTTAGTATCTATGCAGCTAGCGCCTGTAATTTTAGAATGCTGATTGTTGACTATTTCCTATATGTTGTAGAGATCTATGGAGCATTTTAATAAACAAATAAATAAATATAAACTTAGATAAATCATGAGTTCATTAATTGTTGTAACCCTTAATTGATGAAACATTTCCATGCCAAACACAGATGATGTAGAGACTACTTCTCTGGCTTCGCATAAATTCAATTCTCCTGTCTTCTGACGATGCCGTAAAACTGCGAATCCGGTTACAAAGAAACAAACAAGCAATGATGATGCCAGATCAGGAGTCTACATCTGTATTTAGATCAAGGAGTATTTTTTTTGCTTTGTTTTTTATATAGCTAGACTCAATTATTTAAATTAAGACCCGGCAACATCGCGAAATTAATGACAGATGATAGGAGAGGCCTACTAGTTAATAAATTAATTGCGAGGTGGCGCACCCACATCATTTGGCGTTGTTTATGTTGTTTCTAGACACGCATGACAAGGATGAACATGATCAATTTCGATTCGTATCGGTTTGGCAAGCAATCATAATCCCAGCTGTGTGAAATCGATTGTAACGATAATACGTCTATAATAGTCGCGCTGTAATTTATTTTTTACTTGATATGCGCATTTATAAACTACAAAAAGGTTGCGTAATATATGTAAGTAAACTAACACTTTATGAAATGTTGCACTAACCCAAAATTATTTTCAATTTGAGAAAGACTCTCGTTGAGTCTCTTACACGTAAGTGATAAAAGAAGTTCGGGACGCAGCAAGTGCATTATTGTAGTGAATTTCCATAAGAATTGTACAACTATTAACGTATATTATTTATTTATTTAACTAAATCTTTGGAAACCCTGCACTTCACAACTACATATTAACGTATTGTTGCGTTTTCTCCGGGTTCTGGATAAGTGAGACTTTAAATTTTAACAAAACAACTTTATTTACACTCTAAATATGGATAGAATAAAATTTCTAGAATGTCTCTCTCACAACACTTAATTTACTGCCCTTACAATTACTAATCTGCACACAAGTCTCTACACTGGTACTACAGTAGCTACTCTCTTAACACTTTACACTGCTTCTTCAAGTTACTCCAACATTCTCTTACTGAACTGTGTTGGCTTGCTTTTGCGTTTATATACTCTCCGTACCTTCCACCACTTTCTGGAGCGTTCCATTCCAGAATTTTCCAGGACCTTCTTTTACTAAAAGGTTCTGTGAATACAGATCGGTCCCGTGTGTATACAGGGGGATGTATATACAGGATGATCCAAATGTGGTCATCACTCCTATGTTACACAAGAGGTGTTTCTCGTAATATAAGATCTCTCTGCGTATACAGGGTGTAAGGGTTCTCTGCGCATACAGGGTGTATATACAGGGTGTTCGGAATGTGCAGACCTCAGTTATCCGTTCCGACGGGGTACAAGTTGGTAACTTCGTTATTTCTGGTCCAAGAGGGTTGAGACTTCGCCTGAGGGGGGTCACCCCAGGCACCCCCAGGGGGATGGGGAGGCTGTGTTGCCAGATTGTGCAAAAAATCCCAGATGTTGGGGGAAGTTCTGGAGATGTGGCAACACCGCACCTACATCTATTGAAGTGCTTTGTAACAGTATTATAATAAAATATGGCCTAAAAACCGTTGTATTTTTGTACCTGAGGTTATGACTGTTGTTTCGTTGACATATTAGATGGAGATAGGCGTTGTTGTCAGTTTCGAAGCTATTTACTTGTTACTGGGTACTGAGTGTTTTGAATTATTATGCAAGATATGAGAAAAAATTATATATATATATATATATATATATATATATATATATATATATATATATATATATATATATATATATATATAAGTTAGTTATAGCGTTTCTTGAGCTGCATCTTATAAAATTATTATTATAATAATTTGAATTGTACAACTATTATTAACGTATTTTATTTAATTATTTATTTATTTACTTGTTACTGGGTACTGAGTATGTGTGTTTTGGCACAGCCCCTATGCGGTAGTTTTGGGATGTCAGGTCAGGAAGGTCTGGTCAGGCAGGCTGATAGAACAGTAACCACTGTCCAGCAATGCCGCTCTCGCAATGACGGGACCCGTCTACTTAACGATCGCCGGTCAGGTCAGGCAGGATTGTGTGTAAAAAGCATTTAAGACTTTTACTTCGTTACAGTGGCCAAACACTCTTCGAATTTGATATTCAATGTGGCAGAGCTGCTGAAAATTGATTCGGAACGTGAAAATGGTGGATTTTTAAGAACTTCATTTCACATTTTTTCTCTTGTTTATGTTTTTCCGTAATTTGTTTTCACGATACATTTCTTGTGGTGTGCACTGTTTTGCTACATTTCGGTTGCGGTTAAGTGCAGCGTCCCCAAATCTTTAATCTAAAAATGTAATCATATATTGGGTATTCTATTTGAAATAAGGATGTTGATATTCGCTTCCGGTATAACCGGAAACGATCTGAAGCTATAACTATTTTCTTTGAACAGATAATTATAGAAAACATACCCCAGAAATTTTCAGATTCCAAATCAGAGTAGTTCCTGATATACTGTTAACAGCCCAAGTCCGTAGGACACCCTAAATATTTTTTCATTAAGAAAATTAAGTAATAGAGACGTATCGATGGTGCGGCTTTCGGAAATTTTCTTCAAATGCGCGCGAATTGGGACCCATTTCCATGGTCAGCTAAAATGTTTATATATATATATATATATATATATATATATATATATATATATATATATATATATATATATATATATATATATATATATATATATATATATATATATATATATAGAGAGAGAGAGAGAGAGAGAGAGAGAAAACGAAACAGACCGATTGGCATCCAGATAATTTTTTTTTGAAAGAAACGCTGAAACACGTCAATTTTGAGGGGGGCATGTTTTGACATAAAACTCAACTTTGTCACATCAACCCCTTAAGGGTGGTGATAACAACCCTTATATTTTAAATAGGGAACATGGGTCGAGTGTTACATAATTTGAAAGCTCTTTCTTTTCTGAATTCAGCACACAAATTTTTTTGGAAGTTTTATCAACTCGTTTACAAATTATTCACAGTTGAAGATGCAAAAATGCATTTCACTCATTCCGATAAGGAATGTGCTGATAGTCAATATTTTGTTGGTTTGTAAACAAAAAATGGACTATCAGAACATTTCTTATCGGAATGAGAGAAATGCGTTTTATTATTTCAGTTTATCGGTCGGTTTGATACTTGATAGTACTACCGAAAATTAGTTTCACAATGCTGTATTCTGTAGAAAAAAAAGTTGAAATAATTACTCTTTTTTTCAAAAACGATGACTGTGCCAACCGTAGCGCAAATTTGTTTAATGAACGACATCCGAACAGACATGTGAACAGAAAATACGTTTTGGAGTTAGTTGCAAAGTTTCGACAAAGTGGTTCAGTAGCCAAAAAAAAAAAAAACGGTTTCGGTTAGAAATGAGACTACTGAGATTGAAGTTTTAGGACAAATTGCTGCAGACCCAACTTTGAGCACGAGAAAATTGGCCACTGTTTCAAACATCAAAAGAACTATTCAGCGAATATTGAAGCATCATAAATTTCACCCGTATAAAATTCATCTTGTACAACAACTGAAAGAAGATGATTTTGATCGGCGGCTGGCGTTTTGTTAAGTTATGACTGCACGAATAGCTGATAACGGGAACTTTCTGTTCAATATCTGTTTTTATTATACTCTACGTCATAAATTGTCGTTATTGAGCAGATAATAATCCAAGAAATTTTCACGAAGTCCACACTCAAACTCCACAGAAATTGAATTGACATTTTTGAGACCGTTTAATCGGACCAATTTTCCTTGATGGCAATTTGAGTGGCGAAACGTATTTGGAGTTACTAGAAGATATCGTTTACCCTCTACTAATTGACATTGTTGGATGGAGCTCCTCCGCATTTTTCACAGCGTGTTAGGGAGTTGAACAGAGAGTTTCCAGAGCAATGGATTGGGCGTAGAGGTGTTATTGAATGACCCCTATATCACCGGATATAATTCCTTTAGACTTCTTTCTTTGGGGCCATTTAAAGAGTAGAATTTTCGCAACAGCACCGGAGTCTCTGGAAGAATTACGACGACGCACTGTTGAAGAATGCCGTCTAATAACTCCACAAATGCTCCAGAATGTCAGAGCTCGTTTTGAACAAAAGTTGTACTTTTGTATGGAAGCTGGTGGTCAACAATTTGAACACTTACTTAACTGAATAAACATTTTTGAACGTTTGGCTTTGTTTTTTAGTTTTTCTTGACGAAAAATTGACTAATTAGTGCATTTCTTATCACAATGAATGAAATGCATTTTTGCATCTTCAACTGTGAATAATTTGTAAACGAGTTGATAAAACTTCCAAAAAAATTAGTGTGCTGATTTCAGAAAAGAAAGGGCTTTCAAATGATGTAACACTCGACCTATGTTCCCTATTTAAAAGATAAGGGTTGTTATCACCACCCTTAAGGGGTTGATGTGACAACGTTGAGTTTTATGTCAAAACATGTCCCCCTCAATATTAAAATTGACGTGTTTCAGCGTTTCTTAAAAAAAAAATTCTCTGGACGCAAATCGGTCTGTTTCGTTTTCAATGCGCCACCCTATATATATATATATATATATATATATATATATATATATATATATATATAATCCAACCGATAACTCAAAAAATACTTTTGGACCATTTTTGGGAATTACCCTTATTTTGTTATTGGCTTGGATGAGTTCGTTCACCAGATCTTAACGCCCAATTGTTCTTAACAAAAAATTAAAAAATATTTTTTAAAACGCAATCTCAAATTCTTTAAGCGTTTGAAACAAAAATTTACAACTTAAAACAACATAAACAGACATGGTTGTGTATAAATTTTCAAGTCTTTTTATCAAAGAAAAATAAATTTATTCGAAATCAAGATTAAAATAATCCTCGACATTACTTTAAATTCTGTAATGCAATATCTACAATGTTGGACAAAGACAAATGATGTTATCTGTACTGCTATGCTATTTAAATAAATGATGGATAAAAATATAAATAATGGTAGTTACAAGTATTATTGCACGATGTCGTAGAACATTGTGAAACGTACGACAGGGACGCCATCTCGGTGCGGAACCAGGTAGTATGTTGTCACAACAGCTCTAGTTAACACAAAATGTTATAGATGGAGGCATGTGTACTATCAACTAACAATTTTATAAATTGTCAGACCTGGCCCATTTCTTTTATAATACCGGGACAATGTTCTTTGCAAGTATCAAAACCTGCTCACAAAATGAGATAGATACTGATAGATAAGTTTAGTAAATAGGACTTTAAAGCGTATTTCTGTATTTCGCATATTGTATACGTTTCAAACAGGTACAGTCTCCCGCATAAAATTAGACATACCTACGTTTGTTAAGCGTCCAAGCCTATCGAGCTTGATTTAAAAGGTGCTTGCTTTCGTCGCCGGATTTCAGTGTAGTTTTGGACAAAAGCTAGATTCATACACTCGCAAATTGCGAAATAGCCGCGAAATGTTTCCTATTGGTATATTTAAAATAAGATCGTGAAACTGTTGTTTTTTATTAGATTTTATAAATGAATTCTACTAACTTTTATGTGCACACAGGCACGATCTAAATGTCTTCTCTACTTTTAAGTTTGTGTAGCCCCAATGTTAATTAAGGGCCCCCCTTTATTATACTTACTTATCTTGTGCTTATATATGCAATATAAAAATAAAAACGGAGCGAAACAGCAAGTGAATTTATTTACTTTAGTGCTGTATTCGATATTATCTGAAAAAGACATTATAGGCGACAATGCGAAATGTAATTTCGGTAAATTTACAGTTTACTGCAAGGAGGGTTTTTAGAATATTTTTTTTCAGAAACATGCTGAGAACCCCCCTTGGATGCACAAGCCACAAAGCAAATTTGGTGCAAATAACCCCTAAGCAACTTAAGGGACCAAGAATGAATATGGTTGCTGGGCGGGGAGAAAATCTGAGCGGAAAATGCTTAGAAAACATTTTGTCGGACTTTGAAAAGATGCGTTATTCACATTTTACAGCAATACCTCCTTTAAACCCTGTCTGCCCCGCACAACAACCATATTCTCCCAGGTCCAGTAACTTTCTTGGGGGTTGCACCCAAGACATTTTTCTTGTGCTTTATGCTTTGAAGGTAGTTTTATGCATGTACAAGGGGAAGGAGAACCCGCCGTGTTTTTGGATGAGAGGGGCAGAAACCCTTTTCATCCTGGGGGTTCTGCTTCCCCTTCTGCGTGCATACAAGCGCCCTCAATGCATGAACCACAGGAATCTTTTTATATTCCGCTTATTAGTATATTTCTTTAAGTATATTTTCTGTTTATCAACTGTTTTGTTTGAGTTTTGTATCCAAATTACTGTATAAATATTTATGTTAGAGGCCATGTTTTTGCTTGCGCTTCTTTACCCTATTTTTACCGTTCCTAATTAAATAAAGTGACGTTTTGTAACTTTTAATATAAGGCTAAATTACTATAATATATTATTCTTATGAAAATTCACTGTAATAACGCACTTTCTGCGTCCCAAACATTTTATTATTATTAGTAATACGTCGGAAATCATAGGCGACTGAACCAAAAGAAATATCTCATATTTATTTTACAGGTAACTTTCAAGTATGTCATCTTTTTCAAAAATTCTTAAAAGACCTCATTAAATAAACACAAATATTTATGTTAGGACATACGTATAAAGACGGTCCCGCGCTTCCTGTATGTCAAGTGTAAAAGAACTAATACGTCTCTATTTCTGGCGCATATAGTAGTATCTATTCTAGCATATTATTCGGCCATGTATTTTTTCTAATTGTTTTCTTTTTAACAGTCTAGTAGACTTGTATTTCCATTTGTTCTTTCACAGCTTTGATGCAACGTGCGATGCACCAGAATGAATGATTTCAATTTCGACCCCAACATGTGGGCGGTCGTTGAATATTAAATGAATGGGTTCCAGTGAAATAATTAAGTTGAGCTTCAATCAGCCTCGAAATTATGTTACGTGTTTGCTTTTGAATCAGTCAAATAAGTAAAGCATTTTGATATTTTACGTAGAAAAGTACATTCTCAACTAATAATTATCATTACAGTCTTAAGGCGATGTCGCTGTTCATCGCAATCATGATCATCTGTGTTCAGCAGCTCTTTCTATTTCAGGGTAGCTTCCACACTTTATCAATTCAAATATTGTTGTCAGAAAAGTATTATCCTCACAAGATATCCAACTTGTAATCGAAAGTCTTCACAACAATTATTACAGAAGAAAGAATCCCCCCCCCCCCTTCCTATTTGCAAAGCTTTCCTTAGAAATTAAGCACAAATATCCAAGGCTAACAGAAAGTCAAATAGATGCCTTTTCGTTTGAATTTGAGACGTTTCTTTGGAATTCACATATGATTTTGCCAACACTAACTGAAATCCCACACGTAAACCAGAAGATAATTCCAGATGCCCTAAACAACAACTCTGGAGCCTTGCAAAACTTTTTACAGATGGTGCTCGAATTAACGATAAAGTTGGTTATACAACACTACCTCCAAATCATCCTGTATTGTAAAACTTCCTGATCATTCAACAATTTTCACAGCGGAAGCAGCTGCTATTAAAAAAGCTTTGCAAATAGTAGAATCAAATAACTACGCAAGTAACATTATCCTTCGGACTGTGAACACACAAAACAAAAATAGAGGCGACTTATAGGCGGGCATCTAGAGTAGACTGAACAGTCGCTAAAGAGGTGATTACTTGGAGCAAAATCAGATGGGCCATTAACAGCTTTAAGCCATACAAATCCCCGGGATGTGATGGAATAATGCCCATCGTGCTCCAACAGGGGATAGATTTACTGGTGCCGGCGCTTACCCTCATTATGAGGGCCAGCTTGGCTATGGGGCACATTCCGAGGGCATGGAGACTAGCCAGGGTGGTATTCATTCCTAAACCTGGGCGTCCAACAGACCAGGCAAAGTCCCTGACGCCAATAAGTCTCATGCCCTTGCTAAAAACAATGGAAAAACTGCTCGACCGACACATTAGGGGCGGTGTACTGGAAGCATATCCCCTACACTGCGGACAATATGCATACAGAGCAGGATTCTCAACAGAAACAGCACTGCACCAACTGGTGCTGAAACTGGAGAATACGCTGAAGAACAGGGTGGTGGCGCTGGGGGCCTCCCTAGACATAGAGGGGGTCTCCAGCAACTCATTCGAATCGGTTCTGGTAGCTGTCAGGTAGCGTGGAATAGAGGAGACCTGCTGCAGGTGGATCGGTTCCATGCTCAGGGACTGGGCGGTGTTCACCTCACTCGCGGGAGGGAGTCTGCTGGCAGAAGTCGCGCCGGTGTGTCCGCAGGGGAGCGTTCTGTCTCGCTTGCTCTGGTGCCTAGTCGTTGACGGCCTGCTAGCGGGGCTCTTGGGGGGAGGGGGGTATGAGGTACAGGGCTATGCGGACATTGTCATCACAGTCCGAGGAAAGGTTACACAGTCAGTGTGGGAGCGCATGCAGACAGTACTGAAAGTGGTGGCTAGGTGGACGGTGGGTCAAGGGCCCGGGGTGAGCCTCGTGAAAGCAACCGTCACACCGTTTACAAGGAGGGGAAGTGGGAGATCCACAGAACTCTCACTCTATACGGTAGGAACATTCCAATGGCCAGGGAGGTAAAATATATTGGGGTCGTATTGGACTCTCAGCTAACCCGGAATGGTCACGTTTAAAAAATACTACGTAAGGCAGTCATGACCTTAGCCGTCATTAGGCGGCTATATGGAAAAACGTGGGGACTAACACCTAGTATGGCCCACTGTCTGTACATAAGGGTGGTCAGACCATCGTACGCGGCACTGTTCTGGTGGCCTAAGGTGACACAATCCAGTGCCAAACAAAAACTAGGCAGGATCCAAAGGATGGCTTGCCTAGGCATCACAGAGGTCATGTCACCCCAACAGCCGCCATGGAGGTGTTGCTGGAAATTATAAATGTTTTTCTCCAGGAATAATATGACTGCGGATGAAGCGAGAATACGTAGTGTTTTTGATTGCCTGCTATGCACCCACAAACAGTGACAGTGAGCGAGAGAGGAAAGACTGAATAATGCGTATGTCTTAAATCCAATCCAGAGCTGTATTCATAACATGAAGCAATATTTTCCGATCCACATTATTGAATGCTTTTCCCAGGTCTACAAAAGCAATAAGTAAGTGTATATCTATTCCTTTCAAGTACGCCTTCGCCCATTGTCAAGTCTGCTTTTAGTTAATTTTTATTTAAAAAAATTCTCTAATAGAAAGGTATCGATGGTGAGACTTTATAAACATTTTTCAAATAAGCGCGAACTAGGACCCCTAGAACCCACATCCGGGGTCAGTTTCAATTATATATATATATATATATATATATATATATATATATATATATATATATATATATATATATATATATACATATACATATATATACATATAATTTCAACAACACACCACGAGGGCTTGCCGCCTAAATACTATCGTACCGTAGGTGTTGACAAGGAGGAAAGAGGCAGCTTGTTAATTCTGGACTTGAAGGTTTGGAGGTTCGGAGGAGAAGGAAAAACATGTGCCGGCAAGGAATTCCACAACTTGGAAGTCCTCGGAACAAAAGAGCGGGCACAACAAGATGTTCGAAGTCTGGTGACCTGGACAGTAAAAGGGTGCATTCGCTCAGTTCCCCTGGTAGATCTGTTGGGGGCAGCAGGTGGGGGAACTATGGAGGAAAGCTCCTCTGAGCAGTGCCCGTGCAGATATCTATAAAAGAGAGAGAGGTCACCAACGACACGTCGGTGGGCAAGGAATGGCAGCCTTTGGGTGAGGGTAGGGTCACCGATGAGACGTATAGCTCTCTTTAGAATGGAGTCCAGGATAGCTAGTGTAGAAGCGGCAGCGGCACCCCAGATGTGGGAGCAGTATTCGAGGTTTGGTCTTATTTGTAAAGTATATAAGGTATAGAGATTAGCTGGTGGAAAGTATTTGCGAGCCCGGAAGAGGAAACCTAATTTCTTCGCAGCCGCTTCTGCAATTCATGTGACATGTTGGTGCCAATTAAGATTTCGATCCACAGAAATGACAACAAGAGAAAAGGACTCATTACTTTGAATAACTTGGTTGTTCATTGTGATGGGTCTAGGGCTGGTGTATCTCTTGTGAGAAAGAAAGCAAGACTTACGTTTTGGTGGGGTTGAATTGTACAAGATTTCTACATCCCCAGTCTAATATTTTTTTGAGATCCACGGAGACAGAACCCTCCATGAGTTTGCGATCCTCATCTAATTGGGCTAAAGCGACAGGCTTAGAATATTGTATATTTGAATGGAGGGTGCTGTCGTCCGCGTAGCTGTGAACTGGGTTGGAAGTGCTAGAGAGGAGGTCATTGATGTGGAGAAGAAACAAAGTAGGGGCTAAAGCTGAACCTTGAGGAACTCCTGCATTAATTGGATACAGTTTAGAGGAATAGCCATCCACAACAACAGATATGCTCCTGTTGGAGAGGAAATTTGCTGTCCAGGTACAAAGTTTTGGTGGTAGGCCATAGGCCTGAAGTTTATTAAGCAGCGCTGCATGCCAGACCTGGTCGAATGCTTTTGATATGTCTAGAGCAACAATCTGGGATTCACCGTGTTGTTCCATAGACTTGTTCCAAGAATGGGTGACAGGAAAGGAGGTCGGCAGTCGATCTGCGCTGACGGAATCCATACTGCCTGTCGTGGATTAGACTGTGTTTTTCAAGAAATTTTAGTAATTCGGTGTTTATATACTTTTCCATCACTTTAGAGACGACTGAAAGGAGCGAAATAGGCCTGTAGTTGTTAGGAAGCGCTTTGGATCCTTTCTTGGGGATGGGTTGTACTCGAGCAGTTTTCCAGTTACTAGGGAAGATGCCCTTATTATAGGATATCTGAAACAGACGAGTCAGGACAGGAGCAAGCTCTGGTGCGCATTTTTTGAGAACAATTGCTGGGATCTCGTGAAGGCCAGATGCTTTCCTGCTATTAAGAGAAGAGAGCATCATTCGTACCTTTTTAGTTTTGAAAATGATATCCGTCATTTTATGCCCGACATTGGGGACTGTTGGTGGTTGAACATTTGGAGGTGGGTTGAGAGTAGAATTGCCGGCGAACAACGAAGCAAAAAGTTCAGCCTTGATCCAACCGCTAACTTAAAAAATAATGAACCGATTTCGATGACACTCTGCAATCGCCTCTCTTTTATTAATGGCTTGGATGAGTTCGTTAGCCAGGAAAATCGGACAAGGTTTTCCGGGAAAATTTTGAATTTTCTTTCGAAAAAAAATTTTTCTCCGAAAATCACAAAGTTATTTTAATGACATTTGACGATTATGTTGCCTTGGAAAAGGCCTTACTGCACACCAAAATTTAACTTTCTAAGTTTATCGAAAAGTGAGTTATCCAAGTTTGAAGCATTTAATAAAAATTCACTACCATAACGCACTTGCTGCGTCCCTAACTTTTTCCTATTGCATAATCTATAGTAGCAAGAAATGGTTCAATTGTACAAAGTGACACACCAGCTGTAATCAGGTATTATAATTCAAGTTGTATTTATTTTCGTAATGATACTATATCAATAACAATTCATTAACAGATTGAATATCATCGTGGATGAAAGTGAAGTATAAAATATCCTATTAAAATACAAAACAGACTCGCGGTGATGTAATTCGTTTGTGAAGCATAAAACATTTATGTATGTAATTTAACTGAAAATAGTGATTACATTTCAACCTAGATCAGCACACACACACTGGTATTTTAAAGGGGCTTTGATTATTGGTTTGTTGATAAAACGTTTCGCTATTTGTGAAGCTCCAAATATTTTATAGCTCCAATATTATAGTCCGGCGATAAAAGTTATTGTAGAACATTGGAATTGGGTTAGAAAAGAAATCTGATACAAAAATTAATTTGATACTCTTCCTAAATGAGAAGCGCTTTTTGCATTCACAAATTAATGTTCAAATTTTTCATTTTATTTCACAATAAGCTTTAAGTTATGATTTTATTCTTTAAGAGTCACTGTCACGCGCGGTGATGTTATTCTCTCATTTAGTTTCTTCCTTCCTTATTTATAATAATTAGTAAAATTGTTGGAGCAAAACAAGCATATAGGAGTATGTTGTCAGTTAATTGGAAAGTTAATAAACTACCACAGCAACAAATCGCCTCTAGTTTACGTAAAAGCTGCCATTTATTTATTTATTTGTTTATTAGAACTGCTCCATAGATATCTACAAGATAGCGGAAATAGTCAAAATACAAAAAACAGCTTATCAATGCTAAAATTTAAAATCCAAATATTCGTCCACAGAATAAAAAGAATGCTCTCTAAAAAATGATTTTAAAGCAAGCTTAAATTGCCTGAGGCTGCTCAAATTGTTGACGCTGTCAGGTTGCCCGATTAATCTGTTCGATCCTATAAGGGGAACATACAAATATTTAGCCTGTCTTGTTTCATACGCTGTAATATTACCGCAGGTACTAAAAATGTCAATATTTTTTCTGACATAACAAAGCGCCTCAAGCATATATAGGCATGTCACTGTTAAAATTCCATACCGTATAAATAATGATCTACAAGATGCGGAAGACGGCAGGCTAAACATGGTGCGGACAATTCTTTTCTGCATCAACAGAACCCTCCCCAGATGCACACGGCCGTCCCAACACAGCAAACCATATGCCAGGAGACAGGTGACACTACCATAGTAGCATGTCAACAACGCCTGAATACTCAAGGAATCTCTCAGTTGCAGCAACGCGTAATTCCTAGATGCAAGAGAGGCCACCACATGATCAACATGGACATCCCATGATAAGTTAGAATCCAGATGGATCCCCAAAAACTTTACAGGCGTGCCCTGTCTTATTGAACCGTTATCAGATCTTACATATAGGCTCAGATTGGGATGCACACCCACCGGAGAAAAAGAAGCATTTCAGTCTTCCGCGTCTTAAGAACCAGACCATTTTGCGAACACCAGGCCGACACCTGAGACACACACATTAGCTGCAGCACCAAGCTCTTCAAAACTTTCCCCTGAGATTGTAGCAGTTGTGTCATCTGAGTACAAAGTTAGGTGCTATCGTGGGAGATCATAAACAATATCGTTAAGGAAAACTGTAAACAAAACGGGGCCCAATATACTGTCCTGCGGCACGCCGCTGGACACTGCTGAAAATCCAGACATATAGTTCTTACCTGCCTGTCGTATCCTGACAGCCTGACTTCTCCCAGACAGGTAGCTTTTTAGCCATAAATATGCATTTCCTCTTATGCCGTAATGCTCCAATTTTTGCAATAAAAGGGAATGGTTGACCGCATCAAACGCTTTCGAAATGTTGAAGAACAGCCCGGCGGACTTGGACCCACTATTTATGTAATCCAAGAGCCTTCAATTCTTCAAATGTGCGCGTACTAGATCCTCTAAAATCGATCTTCAAGGTCTGTGTAAGTTTAAAGTATTAACTACTAATATGCCGTATATGAGTGTACCATTCTTATGAAAATTCGCTACTATAACGCACTGGCTGCGTACCGAATTTTTTTGCTACTTGCCCCCAGTTCAAGCTCAATGCTCATGCGTTACATGTATCTTAATTTTTTTAACTTGATGAAATAAATCTCTTGAATTCAAATTCAGTGGTTGAATGTATTCTCAAGTATATAATAATTAGTGCCTGTATGTTTTGATATGAAATAATAAAAACTAACCTTTAACTTTACAAGTGACGGTTTTTTTTTTTTGTAATTTATTGGACCTCATCATCAAGATTTTTTGACCATTGGGGGAAGGGTTTTATTAGTAAAACCTTTTGATGGGTTGTCTATGAATCTGAATATCTAACCACTTAGCAACTAGCCACAAGAACGCCCAAAATTTATAATTATTAGCAACTTTCCAATATTCCCACGTCCAAAATATTTTTAATGCTCATTTGCACATTTACTTTAGCTGGTGATTTCATGGCATTATGTACAGGCTGATTTTTTTAAGTGTCTCATCCCCGTAATTTCTTTATTATCAGATATATCAAAAAAATTCCAACATTATCTGACAAACTTTCATGCGGTGAGTTAAAATATTACGACAGAAAAACAATTGTACATCGCCTTCATAGAAATCCGTGGCCAACGTTGATTTTCTTAAATGGAATGGTAGGCCTCAGACACATACAGTCGATGCAGAATCAAAATCTGCGTACAAAAATGCCACGCTAGAATTTCTGAGTCGAGCCGCTTCGGAGACATGATGCCACAAAATTTTAAAACGTTGGTGATTTATTTAAGTGTCTCACCCCTGTGATTTCATTATTATCAGAGATGTCAAAAAAAATTAACGCCATCTGACAAACTACCATGCGATGAGTTCAAATATTGCGACAGAAAAACAATTGCACATCGCCTTCATAGAAATCCATGGCCAATGTTGATTTTCTTAAATGGAATGATAGGCCTCAGACACATACAATAAATGCAAAATCGAAATCTGCGTACAACGGGGCTACGCTCGCATTTCTGAGTCAATCCGTTTCGGAGACATGACGTCACAAACTTTCCAAATTTTGGTGATTTATTTAAGTGTCACTCCTGTATTTTCTTTAATTTCAGAGATATCAAAAAAATTCTAACGCCATCTGACCCAACTACCATGCGACGAGTTAAAATATTGCGACAGAGAAACAATTGCACCTCGCCTTCATAGAAATCCATGGCCAACGTTGATTTTCTTAAATGGAATGATAGGCCACAGATACATAGAGTCGATGCAGAATCGAAAGCTGCGTACAACGATACCACGCTCGCATTTCTGAGTCGAGCCGCTTCGGAGACATTACGTCACAAAACTTCAAAATGTTGGTGATTCATTTAAGTGTCTCACCCCTGTGATCTCTTTATTATCAGAGATGTCAAAAAAAATTTAACACCATCTGACAAACTACCATGCGATGAGTTCAAATATTACGACAGAAGAACAATTGCAGGGGTGAGACACTTAAAAAATCATTTTAAAATTTTGTGACGTCATGTCTCCGAAACAGCTCGGCTCAGAAATGCGAGCGTGGCATCGTTATACGTAGATTTCGATTCTGAATCGACTATATGTGTCTGAGGCGTATCGTGCCATTTAAGAAAATCAACCATTTCTATGAAGGCGATGTGCAATTGTTTGTCTGTCGCAATATTTTAACTCATAGCATGATAGTTTGCCAGATAGCGTTGGAATTTTTTTGACATCTCTGATAATAAAGAAATCACAGGGGTGAGACACTTTCTCCGAAACGGCTTGACTCAGAAATGCGAGCGTGGCATCGTTGTACGCGGATTTCGATTTTGCATCAACTGTATTTGTCTGAGGCCTATCGTTCTATTTAAGAAAATCAAGGTTGGCCACGGATTACTATGAAGGCGATGTGCAATTGTTTGTCTGTCGCAATATTTTAACTCATAGCATGATAGTTTGCCAGATAGCGTTGGAATTTTTTTGACATCTCTGATAATAAAGAAATCACAGGGGTGAGACACTTTCTCCGAAACGGCTTGACTCAGAAATGCGAGCGTGGCATCGTTGTACGCGGATTTCGATTTTGCATCAATTATTTGTCTGAGGCCTATCGTTCCATTTCAGAAAATCAAGGTTGGCCACGGATTACTATGAAGGCGATGTGCAATTGTTTGTCTGTCGCAATATTTTAACTCATAGCATGATAGTTTGCCAGATAGCGTTGGAATTTTTTTGACATCTCTGATAATAAAGAAATCACAGGGGTGAGACACTTTCTCCGAAACGGCTTGACTCAGAAATGCGAGCGTGGCATCGTTGTACGCGGATTTCGATTTTGCATCAACTGTATTTGTCTGAGGCCTATCGTTCTATTTAAGAAAATCAAGGTTGGCCACGGATTACTATGAAGGCGATGTGCAATTGTTTGTCTGTCGCAATATTTTAACTCATAGCGTGATAGTTTGCCAGATAGCGTTGGAATTTTTTTGACATCTCTGATAATAAAGAAATCACAGGGGTGAGACACTTTCTCCGAAACGGCTTGACTCAGAAATGCGAGCGTGGCATCGTTGTACGCGGATTTCGATTTTGCATCAACTGTATTTGTCTGAGGCCTATCGTTCTATTTAAGAAAATCAAGGTTGGCCACGGATTACTATGAAGGCGATGTGCAATTGTTTGTCTGTCGCAATATTTTAACTCATAGCATGATAGTTTGCCAGATAGCGTTGGAATTTTTTTGACATCTCTGATAATAAAGAAATCACAGGGGTGAGACACTTTCTCCGAAACGGCTTGACTCAGAAATGCGAGCGTGGCATCGTTGTACGCGGATTTCGATTTTGCATCAACTGTATTTGTCTGAGGCCTATCGTTCTATTTAAGAAAATCAAGGTTGGCCACGGATTACTATGAAGGCGATGTGCAATTGTTTGTCTGTCGCAATATTTTAACTCATAGCATGATAGTTTGCCAGATAGCGTTGGAATTTTTTTGACATCTCTGATAATAAAGAAATCACAGGGGTGAGACACTTTCTCCGAAACGGCTTGACTCAGAAATGCGAGCGTGGCATCGTTGTACGCGGATTTCGATTTTGCATCAATTATTTGTCTGAGGCCTATCGTTCCATTTCAGAAAATCAAGGTTGGCCACGGATTACTATGAAGGCGATGTGCAATTGTTTTCCCTGTTGCAATATTTAAACTCATCGCATGGTATTTTGTCAGATGGCGTTGGAATTTTTTCGATATCTCTGATAATAAAGAAATTACAGGGGTGAGACACTTAAAAAAATCAGCCTGTACATAAAATGTCTGCTATACCGACAAAGATTATTTTTGTTGTCAGAGCATTCAGTTTGATATTAGTCAGCTGTACAATTATTTCTGGCAATGAAACCATAATTAATCATAATTACAGATTCATGAATGGATTTGGAACATTTAAAAAGCATGTTGGCAGCTATTGTAATCGAAGTATGTCATGAAAGACTAATATAGGTGGCTTTCACGATTAAATGATAACTTATAATTTAATTGAAACCCCTATAAACAGGTTGTTGTAATCCAATAACTGGTCAATGAATCACTTATCGCAGTATATGGAGTGTCCACCATCCCGTATTAAATTTCAGTTGTTTTACTTGTTCAAATGTCAACAGGAAATACATTATTATGTCACGATGTTAAAAATTTATGATAAATTAATCAATCAACGAATGGGTTTTGACTCTTATAAAAAATCAGAAGTCTGCAGCAACTTTTAAAATTAATCTAAAAAAAATTTCGTGACGCAAGTGCGTTATAGTAGCGAATTTTCATAAGAAAATCTCTTTATCAAACTATTTTTTATACAAAAACTCGTTAAAAAATACAACGGAATAACAACAATCTGATTAGATAACGGTAAAGTGAAATGAGACTAAAAAATTGATAAAAAGTAAAGTCACTAACTAGGATTAGAACTCGTCATGTAGGAGTGGATTATTCGATGTACAGGACTTAGCCTACTTAGCTACGCTCGACATGTATGTACTAGCAGGTATATCTCATAATACATGTTAATTGTTCAACGTTTTACTATTTACACAAAACAATTTTGATTTACAATGGACTTTTTGTTCATATTTTAACAAAATCAAGGAAAATAACGACTTAGACACATATCTAGGAGTTTGGTAGTCATTTCTTTTAGTATTTTTCGCTCACATTCGTACTCAGTCAATTTTGACGTTTATACTTTCTTGAATCAGATTTAATTAATTAAAAATTAATGTACCTCAAACTTTTTGTCTTTTAAGATAGATATATAAATTTTAATACATATGATACTCTTTATGGCAGAAACCAGCGTACCCTAAATTTGGTTGCCCTTACTTTGTTATTTTCGGAGATATAATTTTTTTTGGAAGAGAACACAAAATTTTCCCGAAAATCCCGGGCCGATTTTCCTGACTAACGAACTTATCCAAGCCACTTGCAAAAGGAAGGTATGTACCACATTTGATTATTGACATATTGTGTATATATGTGTGTATATATATATATATATATATATATATATATATATATATATATATATATATATATATATATATATATAAACGTATAAAAACTGAAACTGGCCCTAGATATGGGTTTTAGGTGGCCTAGTTCGCGGTCATTTGAAGAAATTTTTTCAAAATCCAAAAGTCGGGATCTCCTCATTAGTGGTTTTTTTGTTGTTGAGAAAATCCACTAAAAAGGTGTAAAAAGAAAATATGCAATAATAATGGAAGATATAGGTAATTAATCAGCAATAGGCAAAATAGGTAAGATTTAAATAAATGGAACCAGTTCGGTAATCCCATTTTTATACCTATGTTTATCATATGATATTTTATCATCAATCACCATTTTTCGATAGATGCATAAAGCAGTAGGTACTTTATACCTTTATACTACAGCTATAAAATAAACAAGTCTGTTTAACTTCACCATATTTTGGTACTGCCACAAAAAAGTTATATCAAAATAAAAACTATTACTTTAAACAAAAAACTATCTACTTGGCCATATGAGAAACAAAAGCATACGATAGTTCTTAAGGCCCGTCCACATTGAAGAACGACTATTCAAAGCATTATTCTTTCTTCACAGCCTTTTTCTTCAGCTTATTTATTTTATTTTTTATCATTAAACTGAACAAATATGGCGATACTGGGCATACTTGTCGTTCATCTTATTTTAGCTTTAATTGCAGATCCGTTCATATTTATTATGGTGATTTTTGTATAGATTGAGAACAATGCGCACATCCCTCCAATCTAACCCAGCACTTTTTTTGTGTGCATAAAACCATTTTTGATGAAATTTTGCTCGTGTCCTCTTATGTAATATTATATTTTCAACGCGTTCGTTAACCAGCCCAAGCGCACCAGTTTTTCAGTGAAAAATTAAAGTCTTTTTTCGGAAAATGTATCTCTGAAAATAGTAAAGTTATTGACATGAAATTAGGTAGGCAAATTGCATTGACATAACTGTAAAATTCTTAGTTTTTAGCTGCACGAAAATTTGAGTTAAAGTCACTCCCGCCGGGGTTTGAATATCGTGTTGAATGCTGCAAATTATGTTAAGAGTTCAAAATATTGTTCACCTCGCCATCAAAATCGACATGTTTTAAGATTTTTCGCAAGTCTCAGCAGTTCTCGAGAAAAAACCGTGGCGTAATCTGTTTCATCTGTTGCATTTACCGGTCACCTTCTGCAAACTTTGCCCAGCTATTCGACTACCTTTCTGAAAAAACCGACCATCTGATTTCTGAATATTCTTCCTCCGAGGTCACTATTCTTGGTGACTTCAATGTCCATAATAAGGAATGGCTAGGATCTTCAAAAACCGATTCACAAGGGAGAGCAGCGGAGGCCTTTGCAGTCAGCAATTCTTTAGCCAATATGGTTCAGCAATCTACTTACTTTCCTCGCATCCCAACACACAGCTCAAATCACTTGGATCTCCTTCTTACTACAAAACCTGAATGCTATAAAACATCAGTCACCGCCCCCCTTGGTCGCTCAGACCACGGCATGTCACTGCTTCCTGCGCAATGCAACCCGAGGTCACACAGTCATCACACCCACGTATCGTTTGGCATTACAACTCTGCGAACTGGAACGAAATGCGGAATTACTTTTCCTCATTTCTATGGTCGTCTGCCTGCTTCTCTCACCCTGACTCCTCTGATATCTTACAAAACGTCACCGAAATTATCGAAGCTGGCATAAAATTATTTATTCCACGTACTACACAGAACACCTCTTCAGCCACTCAAAAGCCCTGATTCTCTAAATCCTGTGACAAGGCCAGACTTGACAAGGTTAAAGCTCACAAAACGCTTCTACACAATCCCAGTCAAGAAAACCGTCAAGCATTTAACGACCCAAGAAACCGCATTCTTTCTGAGGCGACAAAAAACTCGTTTAATAACCACATAAAAAACGAAGTCGTCTCAAGCTCCAACGGCAGCAAACCCTTCTGGACTCTTGCTAAATCTATTGGGAATAATTTCTGCAAGAGCACGTTCCCACCTCTTGTTTCAGGGGATGAAATTGTTTCTACCGCCCTGGGCAAGGCTCAACTTTTTGCCTCGTTGTTCGCCGGCAATTCTACTCTCAATCCACCTCCAAACGTTCAAACACCAACAGTCCCGAATGTCGCGCATAAAATGACAGATATCATTTTATCTCTCTCTCTCTTCTCTTAATACCAGGAAAGCATCTGGCCTTGACGAGATCCCAGAAATTGTTTTCAAAAAAATGCGCACCAGAACTTGCTCCTGTCCTGACTCGTCTGTTTCAGACATCTTACAATAGAGGCATATTCCCTACTAACTGGAAAACTGCGTACAACCCGTCCCCAAGAAAGGATCCAAAGCGCTTCCTAGAAACTACAGGCCTATTTATCTCCTTTCAGTCGTCTCTAAAGTGATGGAAAAGTATATAAACACCGAATTACCAAAATTTATTGAAAAACACAGCCTAATCCACGACAGGCAGTATGGATTCCGTCAGCGCAGATCAACTGCCGATCTCCTTTCCTTTGTCATCCATTCTTGGAACAAGTCTATGGAACTACACGGTGAATCCCAGATTGTCGCTCTAGACATATCCATTGCATTCGACCAGGTCTGGCACGCAGCGCTGCTTAATAAACTTCCCGCATATGGCCTACCACCAAAACTCTGTACCTGGACAGCAAATTTCCTCTCCTACCGGAGCATTTCCTGTAAACTGTATCCAATTAATGCAGGAGTCCCTCAATGTTCAGCTTTAGCCCCTACGTTGTTTCTTCTCTACATCAATGACCTCCTCTCTAGCACATCCAACCCAGTTCAGTGGATCGAAATCTCAATTGGCACCAACATTTCACATCAATTTCAGAAGCGGTTGCTAAGAAATTAGGTTTCCTCTTCCGGGCTCGCAAATGCTTTTCATCAGCTAATCTCTATACCTTATATACTTCACAAATCTTCACGACATCTGGGGTGCCGCTGCCGCTTCTACACTCGCTAACCTGGACGCCATTCAGAAGAGAGCTATAAGTCTCATCGGTGACCCTACCCTCACCCAAAGGCTGCCATCCCTTGCCCACCGACGTGCCGCCGTTGGTGACCTCTCTCTCTTTTATAGATATCCGCACGGGCACTGCTCAGAGGAGCTTTCTTCTATAGTTCTTCCACCTGCTGCCCCCAACAAATCTACCAGGGGACAGAGCGAATGCACCCTTTTACTGTCCAGGTCACCAGACATAGAACATCTTGTTATGCTCGCTCTTTTGTCCCGAGGACGTCAAAGTTGTGGAATTCCTTGCCGGCACATGTTTTTCCTTCTCCTCCGAACCACCAAACCGTCAAGTCCAGAATTAACAAGTTGCCTGTTTCCACCTTATCAACACCCACGGTACGTTATTTAGGCTATAAGCCCTGGTGGTGTGTTGTTGAAATATACAACAAAAAATCATGTATATAAAAAGTTCGTTCTTGAATCGAACACAAGCTTTATACAATCAATACACGTTCAATGTTTGTTTTCACGCCTTTTATACAAACTTTACATAATGTTATAAAGCGTAATAACATACAGATTGAAATTTCCGCTGTTATTTCACCTGATTTCAATTCATGGATCAAAAACCCATACTGAATGATTATAGATACCTACATCCACACATTCTTCACGCATGTGAACTTTTTTCGTACAGTAATTTAGGTAGATTGGGTGTATATTTGTTGTGTTTATGTATAGCTGTATACATGTTCGTAATTTAAGCCAGTATTATTAGCACCGTGAATATAATAGCTGCGAAACCATGGAATGTCTAATGTGTAAGCCATACACATCCTGTCGTAAAGAGCTCTAAAGGAAACATGATAAGAATTCTGAAAGTTTATGAGCTCACACATGTGTGCTACCTGAATATTGTTATTTTTACACACGCACTTTTAAAGTGATTATTTTTGTTTTATGCTTTAGTTTATATACAATTTTATTCTCAGGAAATGTATGTATCAATAGATATACTGCCAATGCAAACAAAGAGAACAGAGTGGCGCGAATGTAGATAGATGAAAGTTTTATATATAGAAAGATAAACACTCAGCCAAATTATATTAAATAACTTTTATAAAAACGTCGGGAGGCAGCAAGTGCGGTCTAGTAGTGAATTTTCATTAAAATGTTTTTAATAGTAAATATGTCTTTTTTTAATGAAGGCAAGCATCAAATTTGGTTACCGATATAACCTATATAAGGTGGCGCATTGAAAACGAAACAGACCGATTTGCGTCCAGAGAAATTTTTTTTTAAGAAACGCTGAAATACATCAATTTTAATATTGAGGGGGGCATGTCTTGACATAAAACTCAACTATGTCACATCAACCCCTTAAGGGTGGTGATAACAACCCTTATATTTTAAATAGGGAACATGGGTCGAGTGTTACATCATTTGAAAGCTCTTTCTTTTTTTGAATTCAGCACACTCATTTTTTTGGAAGTTTTATCAACTCGTTTAAAAATTATTCACAGTTGAAGATGCAATAACACATTTCACTCATTCCGATAAGAAATGTGCTGATAGTCAATGTTTTGTTGGTTTGTAAACAAAAAATTGACTATCAGAACATTTCTTATCGGAATGAGAGAAATGCGGTTTATTATTTCAGTTTATCGATCGGTTTGATACTTGATAGTACTACCGAAAATTAATTTCACAATGGTGTATTCTGTAGAAGAAAGAGTTGAAATAATTACTCTTTTTTTCAAAAACGATGACTGTGCCAACCGTACCGCAAATTTGTTTAATGAACGACATCCGAACAGACATGTTAACAGAAAATACATTTTGGAGTTAGTTGCAAAGTTTCGACAAAGTGTTTCAGTAGTCAACAAAAAACGGAATCCTGAACGTGAATTTCCGGTTAGAAATGAGACTACTGAGATTGAAGTTATATGACAAATTGCTGCAGACCCAACTTTGAGCACGAGAAAATTGGCCACTGTTTCAAACATCAAAAGAAAAACTATTCAGCGAATATTGAAGCATCATCAATTTCACCTGTATAAAATTCATCTTGTACAACAACTGAATGAAGATGATTTTGATCGGCGGCTGGAGTTTTGTGAAGTTATGACTGCACGAATAGCTGATAACGGGAACTTTCTGTTCAATATCTGTTTTTCAGACGAGTGTGCGTTTTTATTAAACTCTACAGTCAATCATCATAATTGTCGTTATTGGGCAGATAATAATTCAATAAATTTTCACGAAGTCCACACTCAAACTCCACAGAAATTGAATGTCTGGACTGGCATTTTTGGAGACCGTTTAATGGGACCAATTTTTCCTGATGGCAATTTGAGTGGCGAAACGTATTTGGAGTTAGTAGAAGATATCGTTTACCCTCTACTAATTGACATTGTTGAAAATGATAATCGATATCAAGAAAATCAATTAGTATTTCAACAAGATGGAGCTCCTCCGCATTTTTCAAGTTCGTATCGCTCCAAATATCAAACTTTTCCGTCTTTTTAGCGAATTTTTTTTAAATTCGCTAATGAGGAGATCTGTGTTTTTCTTACAACGGCATCATATTTCGATAAAAAATGCTAAAATGCAGTAACGAATTTGTTCTACGGAAAATTAGCTAAAAATTATAGACCGTTAAACCATAGACTTCACTAAACCTACAGCGAAAGCATCACCTTAACTAAACCGACAGCCAAAGCATCAGAGAAAGGGTCTATTTGAAATGAATTTTCTGTAAACATTTTAGTAAAATGAAGGGCAATGACGGTTGAATCTGAAACTTAAGGGTTCGAAGAACACTCTTCTTGCAACATTTTCTTTTCAGAATCCGTATTTGTTTCACGTTCTTTGCCTAAACATTGCCAATTTTGACATTTTAAATTGCGAGTTTGACATTTTAAATTACGAGTTTGACGTTTTGAGGATAACGCCAAAATTTGTTGCTTTAGCTGACCGTAACTTTTTTGTCCTTAAACTTAGAGACCTAAATTTTGGTACATGGTTCACTCTTTATAATACAAATACGCGTACCAAATTTGGTTGCCCTCACTTTGTTATTTCCAGAAATAGGAATTATTTTAGAAAGAAAAGACAAAATTTTCCGGAAAAACTTGGACCGATTTTCCTGCCTAACGAACTTATCCAAGCCACTTTCAAAAGGAAGGTACTCACCAAATTTGATCAAGATCGGTCTATTATTTTTTGACTGTTCGGTACGATATATATATATATATATATATATATATATATATATATATATATATATATATATATATATATATATATATATATATATATATATATATATATATAAACACGGATCTCCCCATTAGTGAATTTTTTAAAGAAAATTCACTAACAAAAGAAAATTTGAATCAGCAACGATTTATGGGCCACCTGTAATTGTAGAAATATTTTTTTAAGATGTAGCTCAAGACACCCTATAATTTATGTAAACAATTTTTTTCGTATCTTGCATAATGACGGATATATTAAGCTTTAAAGATTTTTTACGAAAATTCGACAAAAATGATATACCATTAACCGATAAACTATATAGCCAACACTACTGACAAAGCATTAGAGAAAGGATCCATTTTAAATGAATTTTCTGGGAATATTTTAATAAAATGAAGGACAATGACGATTGAAACTAAGACTTCAGGCTTTGTAAAACATTATTCTTGAGACATTTTCCTTCCATAGCTCATATTAGTTTCAGGTTCTTTGCCTAAATATTACCAATTTTGACGTTTAAAATCGCGATTTTTGACGTTTTGAGGAAAACCCAAATTTATTTTTCTTTAAATGCCTGTAACTTTTTTGTCCTTTAACATACAGAGCCAGAGCCTCGGTAGTTCAGAGGTAAGAACGTGTGCCTCTGAACCGAAGAGTACTGGGTTCGATCCCAGGGTTCTCATTTCACTTTTTCAGTACAAACTGATCCCTACCCTCCTTACAGAAAGGCAGGGGTTCGACAAAATTTCCGGGATAGTAATGTGAAACTGCTCCCTGGCGTCGGTGATTGGCCATAGTAGCGGAAATAAGCCGACGTTAAAGAAACAAAACACACACACAACATACAGAGCTAAATTTTGGTAGGTAACTTACCTATGATGATGTAAACCCGCGTGTAAAATTTGGTTGCCCTTACTTTGTTAATTCCGGAGATATAAAGTTTTTTCGATTTTTTTCGAAAAAAAAAAACACAAAATTTTCCGGGAAAATCTCGGCAGATTTTCCTGACTAACGAACTTATCCAAGCCACTTGCGAAAGGAAGGTACTCACCAAGTTTTATCAAAATCGGTCCATCATTTTTTTAGTTATAGGTATATATATATATATATATATATATATATATATATATATATATATATATATATATATATATATATATATATATATATATATATATATATATATATATATATATATATATATATATATATATATATATATATATATATATATGTATATATATATATATATATATGTATATGTATATGTATATAAAGTCTGAAACCGACCTCGGATTTGGGTTCCAGGGGTCCTAAATAGCACTCATTTGAAGAAATTTTTTCAAAATTCAAAAGTCGGGATCTCCCCATTAGTGAATTATTTTTTTTTAAAGAAAATTCACTAAAAGGTGAAAATACTGTCCCATGCAAACAGAAAATAGCTTCTGCACTGTGTAATACGTAGAAAAACATTGCCCATTTTGGGTGTCTCCAAAAGGTGTTCCATTACATAATTGTTACGAGTTTCTTGTTAAATTGTCTCGTTCGATTAACATGTTGGAAACAGCGATTCTTGGCCAAGATGAAAAGAACAGCAAATTACGGCTTTATAAACTTATATAATAATTATACACCTACACAAAACCACTGAATACGGCGAAAACATATAAGCAAGATAATTAACCACAAAATTGTTGATTAGAGAAACAATAAATTAGTCATTGAAGCTCTCTCCTAGCATGTTTACTTAGAAAAATGACTAACTACCGTCCTGCGGTTCAGATGCAGGGTAACTAATTTGAGGATGGAGAAATATTTCTCTTAATGTGAAGTAGCATGCGATTAAAACATTAAATGCTGAAAGAAAATTATTATGATTACTTTTATAACATGTTATCTTAGAACTGTAGGTAATATAGAACACATGTATTTATGTTATGAGAAAACTACACACCGGAATAGATTACCTTGGTGAATGTAAACGCTGTTTCTAATAAAGTCATTTAATTAACCGAACTAAAACCTTGATTTACAATTAATGTGAAAAATAATTTAAATTACTTTAGACATGTTGAAATTGTGTGTGTTAAATATTTATATCAGTGTATTTATTATTAACATCGACTTGGTGGTATAGGTGACTAGCACTCTGAGCTGTTCCGAGCGCCGGTGGAAAGTGCTTTGAGAATTAAGGGCGAAAAAAATATGCTTTTGTTTTTGCTAGCACTAAGCGCTTTTGAGGACAAAGGTGGCGTAGAACTTCGCAAACCATGTCGTACATATACAGGGTGGTCCAACAATGCGTTAAAGTTCAATATCTCTTTTACTATTTAATAATAATAATAATAAGAAACTGGTACAAAAGTTGCAGGTACTAAAGTTAGCTATAAACTAAAATTATTGTTGCATATACAGGGTGTTGCATAAGTTATATACAACCAAACTTCACTTTTTTCAAATGGTATAAGCTGTATATTGTTTCATTTTTTAATTCCGCTTGTTTTGCTGATTTATCCAGTGTATTGTTGTTGGGGGTCTATACAGAGTCGTTCAAAAGTTATGGCCACTTTTCTAAACCATCAGAGACACATTTGGCGTCCTGTATCTTCATTAATATGCATGCAACACTCTATCATGCCAAAAATCTGAAAAAGTCTGCAGGGTGAGTAAAAACTCTGGAGTAAAGTTTTCTAGAGAAATTCAAATGGAACACCTATACGTTATAATCAATTTCGATACATCAACGAATGTTCTTTCAGGTTCATGAAGTATTCCCGGCACCTAAAACCAGTAATTACTGAGATGTTGGGTGTTTTTGAAGAAAAAAGGTACATTTATACACAGGAACGAATTAGTTTATTGTTTCGTAACTATGCAAATTAAACAATGTATTGTCAAACATTAACTTAAACTATTGAGTAGTTATTTTCTCGTATTTGAATTATAACAAGAGGCTAAAATGAATTTTTGTCGACAAAAATTATTGATATGATTTGTGTTAGAAGCAAATAAGAAAAACTGTTTATTCGCAACAAGAATCTATCATGAGAAATATCCCAATAGAAGACAACCACACAGAAGCGCTTTTGAAAAACTGATGCGACGTTCTCACGAAACGGGGAACAAGGGATTCAAGAGAACTAAGCCTGTTTTGAAAGAAGAGACAAAGTCGATAGTAAATGGGAAGATTTTAAGAAAAATTGCAAGGGAAATTGATGTCAGTAAGACCTCCGTTTTACGAATTTAAAGTAAAAACAAATTTCACCGATACCATATTCAACTCCTTCAAGAACTGTACAATGATGATCATCAAAGGCGACTATAATTTTGTCACTGGGCACAGCAACAAATTCAAAGAGATACAAGATACTTCAACTTCATGTTGTTCACTGATGAAGCAAGATATCATAAGAACGCACATGTCAACAGACATAACTTTCACTACTATTCTACTGAAAACCTTCACTTTACTCATACGACTAGTCAAAATTGGTGGTCTCTTAACGTCTGGGGTGGAATTATTGGAAATTTTGTGATCGGTCCCCGTTTCTTTGAGGAACGGTGCACAACGATATCCTCAGTTTCTAAGAGGAGACCTTGGACCATTATTAGACCAACTGTCTGTTAGCATACGTGATCGTATGTGGTTTATGCACGACGGTACTCCAGTTCGTCATTATAGCTAACATTCATGTTTTTCTTAACCAACATTTTTCAGAACACTGGATTGGGAGAGAAGGGCCGAATGCATGGCCGCCTAGGTCACCTGGTCTAACAAAAATATACTTCTTTTTAAGGGGTTAGGTAAAAAATTTAGTTAATCGGACACAACCGTCGACAAAAGAAGATATGAAACCAAGAATCCGTAGTGTATTTGATAATATTAATTTAAGTATCTTACGAGATGCTAACTATTCTTTTGAAACTCGCTTAAACTTATATGCTGAGCAAAATGGTGATCATTTCGAACACTTAATTAACCAGTTTCCACTGTTTTTGTGTAATTGTTATATCATTGTCATCACAATTTTCCGCGATTTGATACATTCTAATTTCACCTTTAAGTTTTATTTCTATATCACTAAATGGAATAGTCTTTAATTTATAATTGTGAAATTTTTCCATTAAAATCTTCTTTTCTAGTTTTTTTTTGAGAAATATTTTTTCTCTATGCTTTTGAATACTGGTAACAGTACAATATTTGACGAATATGTCACAGTTAAAACAATCCGCCACTTGTAAGTTTTCTGACCGTAAATCTTAATATAATTCTTCATATACCCCAACAGACGATTAATAATCAAACCGAGAAGAGTCTAAACAGGAAACTGTATACAGGTGTTGTAAAAATAATACACTAATTCATTCCTGTGTATAAAGGTACCTTTTTTCTTAAAAAAAAAACAATATCTCAGTAAATAATGGTTTTAGTTTAGGGCTCGTCCGCGTCTTGGCCGCCCCGACAGCACCGCAACCTTTGGCTTATTGTGCAATTCCTTTGTCTTTTCTACTCCACACATTCCAAAATCACTGTGCCTTGAACTAGTCTGCACAGCGATTGGTAGGGTGAAGTTTTATAT
Source organism: Tillus elongatus (assembly GCA_964006375.1). Taxonomy (NCBI): domain Eukaryota; kingdom Metazoa; phylum Arthropoda; class Insecta; order Coleoptera; family Cleridae; genus Tillus; species Tillus elongatus. The sequence continues at coordinate 10,948,284 of OZ023263.1, read as the reverse complement.
TGCTCTGTCTCCGGTCTAGACTGACCGTAGATCAGTTGTCTTTTGCGGTCCAGAGCTTTACACTCGCACAAGATGTGCTGGGCTGATTCATCTCCCTCGCCGCAGAGTCTGCATGCCAGGTCCCCCTCGAACCGCCCCATTTTATGCAGGTGTTTCTTGACAGTCATGTGTCCCGCCAAGAGTCCTGTTGTGTTCCTGAACTGTCCTCTGCTAAGATTGAGCAGCTCCACATCTCTCTTTGAACTGTGTTCCTCAATTACTAACCTCCCATGTCTGGGCCTTGGACAGTCTGCCGAGTACACCCCATGTTCGTTTCTGACCCAGAACTTAATGGATCTCCCGGCAGTGCTCTTCGTCACGCCCAGGACTGGTTCTGGTCCGATAAATGGTTCTGCTAATCCTCTCTGGGCGAGACTGTCAGCTTCTTCATTGCCTTTGACCCCCCCAGTGACCTGACACCCAGATGAGGGTGACCTCATTCTGCCCAGTCAGGTAGCTTGTCTCGTCTCAGCATTCACTTACCCACCTGGAATTTACCCGTGGGCTGCTTAGAGCCTTAAGGGCTGCCTGGATGTCTGTGGCTATGAGGATCCGCTTGTTGGTGTAGCCCCTCCTTTTGTTCTCTCGCACGCAGTGCAAGATGGCGTACATTTCGGCCTGAAAGACTGTCGCATGAGCTCTGAGGTAAATATTGTAACTTACCCTCGGTCCTTCCGAATAAACGCCTCCCCCGTCTCACGCACCCCGCCGGATCTGTTCGTGAACCGACAAGCGCGTCGCGTGCCGACCCGGCCTCGAGGTCAGGGATTACCACTGTAAACATGTTTTCCCTGCAGATTCGCGGGCTCGCGAGGTCTGACCTCAAGCGTTATGTATTATAAAACTTTTGAAAATTCCCTGCTATAACGCACTTGCTACGTCCCCACTTTTTATAAGTCTCTTGACCAGTTTCACAAAGCTCGATTAAATATTTAACGGCCGGTTAGTTAATCAAGGCTTTAGACGACCAATCACAGACTACTATTCGGGTTTGTGTCATGACAACCAAATATTTTGAAGCTGTGATTGGTCGTCTGAAACCTTGATTAACTAACCGGCTGTTAAATATTTAATCGGGGCTTTGTGAAACTGGGCAAATGTAGTCTTTCTGTGCCTCAAATTATGGAGTAGCCCTCGTATATTCTAGAAATACTAACAAACCCCTGTAATTTTTGAATGCAGGTTACGCTCGAGGATAAGTCAGTCATTACGTTGGTCCTATAAAAGTGTCGTTATCCTTTCACGTATGACATTTCGTAAAGTTCACTGTTGGTTCTAAAATCTCCAACAAAGCCCCATACTACACCGTGGTCTACTTAATCTAATTAAGCTTTCAACTCTCCTATATACGCTCAACAATTACTATTATTATTATTATTATTATCGTTATTACTTGTCGCTTTCGTTTATTATAGCTGCAAGTAGGTGAGAAACGCTAATCTAAGCTAATTGACATTAACGTTTCAACTAACAATGTTCTTGTTTATTTTTCTGGTTAGCAGACCGTAAATGTCAGTCATAGACCTTATAGCAGACCCGTAAAAACATTTATGCGATAAAAACTCACGGGATAAGACACAAAAAAACATCAAATGCTTCACAAACAGCATTTCATTTTCATCTTGCAAATTTTCTGTTTTGTTTGTACTCACTATAAGAATGGAGGTAAGAGAAAAACAAAACATTTAAAAGATATACTGAAAATTCCGGGACGCCGCAAGTGGGTTATAATAGTGAATTTTCATAAGAATTGTACACTATTACTATACGGCATATTACAAAAGTATTTCTTTTAATTTAAACCGACGTCGAAGTATCTATTTCTGTATTTAGATCAGCTTTTAAATGTTTTTTAATTTATGTAATTTATTTTTAGTAGCGAATTTTCTTGTACAAAATGTTCTTTTAATAGCGAATTCCATTCGATGTTGGGCACGTTAAAGATTCCTACCCTCCTTACAGAAAGGCAGGGGTCGGCAAAATTTCTAGGATGGTGAGGTGAAACTGCTCCCTGGCGTCGGTGATTAACTAAGTTAAAGAAACAAAACACACACATTAGCGAATTTTCTTATAAATAAATTTATTGAATTTTCTTGAAACATTCGTTACGATTTTGTTTTGATAAAGTATTCAACGAAGTTTTGATGTAACTTTTTTTTTAACGAAATTCGTCGAAAATTATTTTTTAACGGGTTTTCATGCAAACAAATTATTTTATTTTCAATTTGAATTACAGATTAGGCATATAATTTGATTTATTCTTTTAGATATTTTTTTGTGGAAAAAATATTTACTCGCTTTTCGTAGAAATTTATGTTGCTGTAGAAAAAAAATGTTGATAGATTTTTGTGAAATTTGGTAATTATTGTGTGTTTCTGTTTTTATTTCTTTAACGTCGGCCTATTTCCGCGACTATGGCCAATCATCAACGCCAGGGAGCAGTTTCACCTCACTCTCCTGAAAATTTTGCCAAACCCCTGCGTTTCAGTAAGGCGGGTATGGATCCTTAACGTGCCCAATATCGCATGGACACGGGGCTGACGGTTTTACGCCCTTTCCGAAGGGCGGAACGTGCAGACATGCAACTTGCTCAAATACAATGCCACAACCTCGGTTGATGTTAATAGTACAGTATGTACTTAAAAAGGTGACAGGAGTACCCTGGGTTCGAACCCAGTACATTTCGGTTCAGAGGCACACGTTCTTACCACTGAACCACCGAGGCTCTAAATTTGATAATTAAGAATAAATGTTATTGTAAAAAAAAAATTATGAAATGAAATTCAAGTCTGGGTAGATTTTGGAGGAGTTAAATCTATTTTTTCACGGCGATGTGGAAGTTGATTCAATTTAGAATACTCTTTTTTTTTAAGTGAATTTTCTTACAAAAAAAAAATCACTAAGGATGAGATTCCGACTTTTGAATTTTGAAGAAATTTCTTCAAATGAGCGCGAACCAGGTACCCTAGAACCCATATCCAGGGTCAGTTTCAATTTTTATATGTCACCGATAACTCAAAAAATAATGGGCCGATTTTGTGAGTACCATCCTTTTGCAGGTGGCTTGGATAAGTTCGTTGGCCAGGAAAGTCGCCCCAGGTTTCCTGGAAAATTTTGTATTTTCTTTCGGAAAAATTTTTTTGCTATGCGTGTTTGTATTATAAAGAGTGAACCATGTACCAAGATTTAGATCTGTAAGTTTGAAGACAAAACAGTTATGGTCAAGTAAAGAAAAAAAATTGGGAGTTTTCCTCAAAACGTCAAAGTCGCGATTTGAAACGTCAAAATTCGCAACATTTAGGCACAGAACCTGCAACTAATACGGATTATGAAAACAAAATGCCGCAAGAAGAGTGTTCTGTAAACCCTTAAATGTCAGCCTCAACCGTCATTGTCCTTCATTTCACAAAAACATTTGCAGAAAATTCATTTCAAATAGACCCTTTCTCTGATGCTTTGGCGGTAGTTTTAATTAAGTTTATGGTTTAACGGTATATAATTTTTGGGTAGTTTTCCTAGAAAAATGAGGAGACCGCGACCTTTGATTTTTAAAAGCATTTCTTTAAATGAGTGCAAACTAGGCCCTCTAGAATCCATATCCGGGTTTAGTTGCAGTGTTTGTGTTTACATATATACAGGGTGACGCATTTCTACGGTAAAGCTCAATATAAGTGTTATTATACAAGATACGAGAAAAAGTTGTATAAGTTAATTATATGGTGTCTTGAGCTGCATCTTATAAAATTAGTTTGACAATCACATGGTGGCCCATAAGTCGTTGGTGTCTTTTATACGAACTTATACTATTGCGTTTTTGCATTTTTTTATCGAAATATGCATGTTTGTAAGAAAATTAATCGAGACGCAGGAAGTGCGTCTTGGTAGCGAATTTTCATTAAATGCTTCAAATTTCAATAACTCAATTTGCTATAAAATTAAGGTTTGTTGGCTAGGAAACCAGTTTTTTAGAAACATTTTAAGTTTATTTTCGGAAAATTTTTGTACATTTTCTAACAATAAGTAATTTTGATAAAATATAGTACATTGTTTCTACTATATAGGCTATACAGGTAACAAGATGCATACATGCTTGCATTAGAGAGACATATTTGCTATTAAAAACATTTTTATGAAAATTCACTTCCATAACGTACTTGCTGCGTCCAGACTTTTTCAATACAGTCTCAGTTATAAACGGCTATCCCAATTAGGTATAAAGGAAATTTGCAACAACAAACAATGCTAAGATTAAAATCTGAGATAAAGAGGTTTATCAGTTTCACTAATAGAGGTTATTTGGTACAAAAGTGCAGAGGTCTGTCAAAGTTTAGTTGAGTATTTTTCAATAGCTCCTCGTAATTCCCTTAAAAAGAACTGTGACTGGTCGATTTACTAGGAATGCATAAAGTTTATAAATATTTTCCTACATTCAGCAAATTCTGCCTCAGCAAAGTAAATAAGAGAAATAAACAACAGGTGGTATTTTCATTGTACTAATTATCTAAATTATGGTATTATGAATCAGGTGTCGGCTTCTGTTAAATATACAGGAAGTTTATGTTACAATGTAAACATTAGATTGAAAAGGCTAGTAATCATTTTAAGCTATATATTCTCGGAAAACTTATGACTAAAATATCGATTACACATAACAACACAAAAGTTAAGAATCTAAAATCTTTTAACTGTTTACTTTTATACTTAACATTAATGATATGTAACATCACACTCTAAAGAGTTTTGTTCCGTCGGCCTATTTCCGCGAATATCGCCAATCACCAACGTCAGGGAGCAGTTTCACCTCACTATCCTGGAAATTTTGCCGAAGCCCTGCCTTTCTGTGAGGAGGGTAGGGATCTTTAACGTGCCCAACATCGCATGGACACGGAACCGACAGACATTCAACTTGCTCAAATACAATGCCAGAACCTCGGTTGATGTTAAGTTTGTACTGGAAAAGTGAAAGGAGTATCCTGGGATCGTACCCAGTACCCTTCGGTTCAGAGGCACACGTTCTTACCCCTGAACCATGGAGGTTCTTAGAATGGTTTAAGTTTAAAACGTTTTGAATTAACCACTTTATATACGAGGGCGGGTAAATAAGTCCGGGACTTTTTGAATGAAACACATGTTGTTTTTTTACAAAAAATCATTTTATTTCTCAACATAGTCGCTTTTGAGCTCTATTTTTCCCCCAGGGCTCGTCCGAGGCCTTGCCGCCCCGATAGCACTGCATTTGAGCTCTATACACTTCGTCCAACGTTTCTCCAATTTTTTTATCTCCTCCAAAAAGTAAGATTTGTCGAGGTCTTCAAAATGGGTATTTGTTTGTGAGATGATTTCATCATTGGAGTCATATCTCTTTCCGCCGAGCCATTTCTTTAAGTTTGGAAACAACAAATAGTCACTCGGGGCTAAATCCTGAGAATAGGGCGGATGAGGTAGTAGTCCGTAGCCCAATGTATGTAATTTCGCCATGAAGACTACACATGTGTGCACCTTTGCATTGTCTTCTTTTTTTGGCCAAATGCGGTCGTTTTTTCTTAAAATCGTCATTGAATCGGTCCAATAAGTTGGTATAATATTCGCCATTGATTATTCTTCCCTTTTGAAGGTAATCAATGTGGATTATAGCGCGTGCATCCCAAAAAAACCGTCGCCATGACTTTATTGGCTGACAAACACACCTTGGCCTTCTTCAGCGTCGATTAGCACGGAGAAACCCACTGTTTTAACTGCTGCTTGGTCTCTGGTGTGTTGTGTTGAATCCATGTTTCGTCCACGGTTACGAAACGGCGCAAAAACTCGTCCCTATTGCGGTTTAACAACGCCAAACACTCCTTCGAAGTTGTCACACGATTGCGTTTGTGGTCGGTTGTGAGAAAACGCGGCACCCATCTTGCGGATAGCTTTCTCATACCCAAGGAGTCATGTAAAATCGAAACCACTGAGCCATGTGATATTCCTATAGCTTCCACAATCTCCCGCACTTTCAATCTCCGATCGTCCAACACCATATTGTGAATTTGTTCAATTTGGGAGTAGCGACCTCAACTGGGCGTCCAGAATGTTCGGCGTCATTTGTGCTTGTACGGCCGCAACGAAATTCAGTAAACCACTTTTTTACCATGGAAATTGATGGTGCAGAGTCCCCATAGTATTTATCAAGCTTTGCCTTGGTTTGAGTTATGGTTTTTTCTGCAAAAAATAATGTTGATGAGCACACGAAACTCACTTTTTTCTATTTGCGTTATAGCTGAAGAGGTGGTCTGCTTTCAATGGCTATCTGATACAAACTAAATGACGCAGCTTTGACAGGAGTTAACTGACAGATGCTTGTTGGCAGGAGCAGTGTTGCCCTTCCTGTGAAGAGGCGGGAAATTCAAAAAGTCACGGACTTATTGACCCGCCCTCGTAATTAGTAATCAATAAATAAACATCAACAACATAAATTTATACATATTGTATTTTATTTACATATGACAGAACTGATCTTTGATATTTCACAAATACAACATGTATGTCGTATGTGTTATAAATTGAAAGAGAAAGTAAGAAACGAAAATTACCTCCCGGCTGTTTAGGTTTGTGTCGTTTGTGTAAGCTAACTCAATTTTTGGATACCTGCGAAACTGATAAAAAATCGTTTGGAACAGAAGAGTTAAGCCGGTTAATAAGTAAATTTTCTTTTAAAAAATTCACTAATGAGGAGATCCCGACTTTCGACTTTTAAAATAATTTCTTCAAATGAGAGCTAATTAGGCCCCCTAGAACACATATCCGGGGTCAGTTCTAATTTATATATATATATATATATATATATATATATATATATATATATATATATATATATATATATGTATGTCTGTGTGTGTGTCTGTGTGTGTGTGTGTGTGTGTGCGTGCGTGCGTGCGTGCGTGCGTGCGTGCGTGCGTGCGTGCGTGCATGCGTGCGTGCCTGTATGTATGTATGTATGTATGTATGTATGTATGTATGTATGTATGTATGTATGTATGTATGTATGTATGTATGTATGTATGTACGTACGTACGTACATGTCTGTGTGTGTGTCTGTGTGTGTGTGTGTGTGTGTGTGTGTGTGTGTGTGTGCGTGCGTGCGTGCGTGCGTGCGTGCGTGCATGCGTGCGTGCGTGCCTGTATGTATGTATGTATGTATGTATGTATGTACGTATGTATGTATGTATGTATGTATGTATGTATGTATGTATGTATGTATCACACTGATAACTCAAAAAATAATGGGCCGATTTTGATCAAGTTTGGTGAGTACCTTCCTTTTGCAAGTGGCTTGGATAAGTTCATTAGCCAGGAAAATCGGCCCAGGTTTTCCCGGAAAAATTTCTTTCAGAAAAGATTTATATCTCCGAAAATAACAAATTTAGGGCAACCAAATTATAATTAGGTGCTCCTTTTTTTTACAAAGATACTAAACAATGGACGAATATTTCTAATTACGCAATCCATGTTGCGCAAAAATCACTGCCATATGCAGCCAGACTGCCTAGGTATATTGGTACGTAGGATAATCTTTATGACAGAAACCAGGGTACCAAATTTGGTTGCCCTTACTTTGTTATTTCCGGAGATATATATATATATATATATATATATATATATATATATATATATATATATATATATATATATATATATATAACACAAAATTTTCCGGGAAAACCTGGGCAAATTTACCTGACTAACGAACTTATCCAAACCACTTGCAAAAGGAAGGTATGTACCAAATTTAATCAAAATCAGCCCGTTATTTTTTGAGTTATCGATGTAATGAATATATATATATATATATATATATATATATATATATATATATATATATATATATATATATGTATATAAATAAACATATAAAAATTGGAACTGACCCTGGATATGGGTTCTAGGGGGCCTGGTTTGCGTTCATTTGAAGAAATTTTTTCAAAATTCAAAAGTCGGGATCTCCTCATTAGTGATTTTTTTAAGAACATTCACTAATAACAGTGTTTCGATTACAAACTATAAGTAGATATATATAATTCTGTCCCCTGTGGGTCCGGGGACTAACTAAAAGAATAGGCCCAAGGTAACTCCTGTCTGTCGTAAAAGGCAACTAATCGGGGGCAGGTGGTAGTGGACTTTTCCTTTACGTGATAGTAAAGGATTTTTTCACGCCCGAGGAGGTACCACGCCTTACATCAAGGGACCGGCGAAGTCCCAACGGACGTTTCCGGTTCTGGTGTATGAGGCGGTTTCCCTTACAAACAAAAATGATGATGGCTCCTCCTTGTACACAAGATTGCGGAGATAAAATACCCCATCATTCGGATCTCCGGGAAAGGGGGCGCCGACATCAATATTTAACATATCCTTCTCGAATATATGTGGCCTAAATTCTAACCTGAACTCCGTCCACCATTTCCTCCAGGCTAATAGGCTCCAAGTCCTATTCCTCACCGAAACCCAAATCAGTGCCAAAACAGCCACTAATCACCTTAATTTCCCGGGGTAAGAGCTCCTTACTTCCTTTAGATTGCATGGAGGCGTGTGCGCATACGTCCGTAGCAATCTACCCTGCACCAGACCCCCAATTTAGAAGCTGGAAGAAAAGACATACTTTGGATGAAACTCTCTCTCAGGGCTGCAACTAAATTCATCTGTTGCATTTACCGGTCACCTTCTGACAACAACTTTGTCCAGCTCTTCGATTATCTTTCTGAAAAACACGACCATCTGACTTCTGAATATCCTTCCTCCGAGGTCACTATTCTTGGTGACTTCAATGTCCATAATAATGAATGGTTAGGATCTTCAAATCCACATCCGATCCACAAGGCAGCGCAGCGGAGGCCTTTGCAGTCAGCAATTCTTTAGCCAATATGGTACAGCTACCTACTTACTTTCCTCGCATCCCAACACACAGCTCAAATCCCTTGGATCTCCTTCTTACTACAAAACCTGAATGCTATAAGACATTAATCACGGCCCCACTTGGTCGCTCAGACCACGGCGTGGTCACTGCTTCCTGCGCAATGCAACCCGAGTTCACACAATCATCACACCCACGTATCGTTTGGCACTACAACTCCGCGAACTGGGAAGAAATGCGGGATTACTTTTCCTCATTTCCATGGGCGTCTGTCTGCTTCTCTCATCCTGGCCCCTCTGATATCCCACCAAACGTCACCAAAATTATCCAAGCTGGCATGGAATTATCTATTCCACGTACACAGGAAACCTCTTCAGCCACTCAAAAGCCCTGGTTCTCTAAATCCTGTGACAAGGCCAGACTTGAAAAAGGCCAGAGCTCACAAAACGCTTCTACACAATCCCAGTCAAGAAAACCGTCAAGCATTTAACGACGCAAGAAACCGCTATGTCCGCATTCTTTCTGAGGCAAAAAACTCGTTTAATAACCACATCAAAAACAAAGTCCTCTCAAGCTCCAACGGCAGCAAACTCTTCTGGACTCTTGCTAAATCTATTGGGAATAATTTTTGCAAGAGCACGTTGTTTCAGGGGAAGAAATTGTTTCTACCGCCCTGGGCAAGGCTGAACTATATATATATATATATATATATATATATATATATATATATATATATATATATATATATATATATATATATATATATATATATATATATATATATATACAATGTGTCAAAAAAGAAGCTTGGCTTGTGCAATTTCTATAAAGGATAACATACATAAAACTGTCAAAAATGATTAACATTGCTACTTCATATATTTTGTTAAGATCTTGCTCTAGTTCTAATTTTTCCATCACTAACATGCCTCCATTCTAGATTTAACTTTAAAATAGATTTCATCCATATTTACTTCCAAAAAACCTTTAACGTGCAAATATTTGCAACTGTAATTTTGACATGAAAGTACCAATAGAAGACGTTGGGATGTGCAACGTTCCTTATATGAAAGTAAGAAAATATAAGTCGGAACAGCTTACTTGTGAATAAAATGTATAAGTGTAGTCTTTTAGACAACACCTTAGACATTAAAACCATGTCCTATTAGACCTAGTTGTGTTAGTGAATTTTCTTTAAAAAAATTCACTAATGAGGAGATCCCGACTTCCGAATTTTGAAAAAATTTCTTCAAATGAGCGCTAATTAGGCCCCCCCAGAACACATATCCGGGGTCAGTTTCAATTTTCATATGTTTATAATATATATATATATATATATATATATATATATATATATATATATATATATATATATATATATATATATATATATATATATATATATATATATATATATATATATATATATATATATATATATATATATATATATATATATATATATATGTATGTATGTATGTATGTATGTATCACACCGATAACTCAAAAAATAGTGAGCCGATTTTGATTAAATTTGGTGAATAAATTCCTTTTGCAAATGGCTTGGATAAGTTCGTTAGCCAGAAAAATCTGCCCAGGTTTTCCCAAAAAATTTTGAGTTTTCTTTCGACAAAAATTTATATGTCCGGAATTAACAAAGCAAGGGCAACCAAATTTGGTAGGCGGGTTTATATCCTTATAGGTAACTTAGTACCAAAATTTAGCTATGTTGGTCAGAAGGCAAAAAAGTTGTAGGCATTTAAAGAAAAATAATTTGGGGTTTTCCTCAAAACGTCAAAGTTGCGATTTAAAACGTCAAAATCGGCAACATTTAGGCAAATAACTTGAAACTAATACGGGCTATGGAAATCAAATGTCTCAAGAAGGATGTTTTACAAACCCTGAAGTCTTAGTTTCAACCGTCATTGTCCTTCATTTTAATAAAATGTTTCCAGAAAATTCATTTCAAATAGACCCTTTCTCTGATGCTTGGCAGTAGTCTTAGCTATAGAGTTTATCGTTTCATGGTATATAATTTTTGTCGAATTTTCGTAAAAAATCAATAAAGCTCAATATATCCGTTATTATACAAGATATGAAAAAAATTTGTATATATTAATTATAGGGTGTCTTGAGCTACATCTTAAAAATATTTCTGCAATCACAGGGTGGCCCATAGGTCGTTGGTGATACAATTATTTTTTTTTAATCAAACACGTCTTATGTTATTGCATTTTTGCATTTTCCATCGAAATATAATGCATGTTTGTAAGAAAAGAAATTCTGGATGCAGCAAGTGCGTTATGGTAGCGAATTCTGATCAAATGATTCATATTTGAATAGCCCAATTTGATATTAACCTATAAGGTTGACCAAGAAACGAGTTTTTCCGGGAACACTTCAAGTTTACTTTTGGAAATTTTTGTACATTTTCACACAATAATGTTATTTTTATGAAACATGGCACATTGTTTTTACTATATATGTTATACTGGTAACCAAAATTGATGCCTGCGTTCTTAAAAAGAAAACACATATTTGCAATAAAAGCATTTTTATGAAAATTCACTACCATAACGCACTTGCTGCGTCCAGAGTTTTTATATTATGAAGCAATTTATTAAAGTCTTACTGCTGTGTTCTCACAGTATGTGAACATTTTTGTTATGAGAACTAACTAAAAGGTAAATTTTATATACCTATGACGGTGCGGAAATAAATGTAGCCAGCCAAAAAATAATCACAGCTGTATATTCTCTTCTCAACTTTAATTTAGTTTAACTGGCTACTGAATCTGTAAGCTATAAAACAACGTCTATAGAACGTTGACCCTATTTTTGCATGTCTTAACATTTATAACCATTTCTATCGCGAATCTAACTGCAAGCTGATATTTGTATTTTAACAAGCATGTTGTTCAGATAAAACTGTTTGAATCACGCATAAGTATGTACTACATAATATTTACAGGAATTGTATATGGAAAACCTACCAAGAAATTATATCATATTCAGGTTTTCCGAATTTGTTCGAAATGTCACGGTCTTCTTGGTCAGTTATATTTTTATGTAAATAGAATATATTCAGAAGTATGCAACAAATTATGTTTCACATTCCTTCCCTGACGTAGAGATCAATGTACAAATATGTAAGACTAAATCCATCACTAGAAACACATACCGGTTTCGTTCTTATTATAACTCTGCAATAATGCCATTCGGGACAGGCGGTTTGAAAATCGTTGACTGGTTGTACAAGATCTCTATAGTAATATTTATTGAAATAATTGCACCTTGTGACATTTGACAAATGAGTTAACAACTTGTGCTTGTCCAAGTCACAATTTTGATAAGTTTATCCAAAGTAGTAAAATAAAAACTTGTAAAGATGATATTCGCTGCTAAAATTTTGACGTACTAAAATAGTTCATTTTTAAATCTGTTTATCTTCAACGGAATTTAGTGCATTTGTTTAGTTTTACCGCGCGATTTTAAGTTGTAGCAGTGCAGTCTTGTATCTCACGAAGGTCTGGCATAACTACAGTGTATTGTGCGCATGTCCCACCTCTCTAAAAAGGGTATTGAGACCCAGTAATCAAACGACAACAGCCCAACCCATCCTTAGCCACCGCTCTAAGGAGGTCTTATAGTTCATTTCCTTTTATATTTCGTTTTACCTGTTGAAAATAGCTCCAGAATAGGAGCCGAAACGTCGACTTTTAATAAATTCTAGATGCGATTCAACCCGCGAGAACAGAGTTTTTCTCATATACATAAATAAGTATATATATATATATATATATATATATATATATATATATATATATATATATATATATATATATATATATATATATATATATATATATATATATATATATATATATATATATATATATGTATGTATGTATGTATATGTATATACGATATATATATAGTCTACGATACTTCGCTAAAAAAAATTCCACGAAAATTTAAAAAACCACAATACGCGCTAAACAATTTTACCTAAAAAAAATCGATAAAATGTTTTCACGAAAATTTCCTAAAACTATTTTGGCGGCATATCACTAATAAAGAGTTTTGTCTGCAAAAATATGCAGATAGTACATTTTTTCCACAAAAATTCATAAAGGTCGCTTTTCGTTTGGAAAAATTCACAAAGTAATAGAAAGTAAGCTGAAAATTGATTAATATGTAATAGGTAGTTGCACGGGTAAATTCTTGGCTGGTAAGTGACTGCAGAGACGAGACGAGCGACCTGGCTGGGCAGAATGAGGTGACCCTCATCTGGGTGCCGGGTCACTCGAGGGTCAAAGGCAATGAAGAAGCTGACAGTCTCGCAAAGAGAGGGTCAGCAGAACCATTTATGGGACCAGAACCGGCTCTGGGCGTGACAAAGAGCACTGCCAGGGAAGCCATTCGGTCCTAGGTCAGAAACCAACACAAGGTGTACTGGGCAGACTGTCCAGAGCTCAGACATAGGAAGTCAATAATTGACGAACCCAGTTCAAAGAGAGCTGAGGAGCTGCTAAATCTTAGCAGAGGACAGCTCAGAAATATAACAGGTCTCTTGACGGAACATATGGCCGTCAAGAAACACCTGCATAAAATGGGGCGGTTCGAGTGGGACCGCGTATGCAGACTCTGCGGCGAGCGGGAGGAATCAGCCTAGCACAACTTGTGCGAGTGTAAAGCTCTGGACCGCAAAAGACAATTGATCTACGGTCAGTCTAGACCGGAGACAGAGCACAGTGATTCTAGAATGGGTGTAGTAAAAAGACTAAGGGCATGCACAATAAGCCAAAGACTACAGTGTCATCAGGGCGGCAAAGCCGCGGACGAGCTTGAGGAAGCAAAAAAATAGGTAGTTGAGTATATCCTTTTAGCCAATTTTCATAAAGAAAAATTCGCTATTAGAGAGGTCACGATGAAAAGCTTTCGGAAAAACTTCTTCAGATATATATATATATATATATATATATATATATATATATATATATATATATATATATATATATATATATATATATATATATATATATGTATCCGAGCGTAAACTCAAAAAATACTAAACTGATTTCAATCAAACTGGGCAAAAATCTTGTTTGGGCGAAAACCGAGGTCGAGTTCGTTAATCAGCCTTTATGCTCAATTTTTTCCGGTGGAAAATCGGGGAAAACTTTTGAAAACGCTATATTTTTGTATCAGAGTCAGAGTAACTGAAATGAGACTTTACATGTGGCTAGAAATGATGCAAATAAACCTATGTTGTGAGTTTTAAGTAATTTGGTACACAACACTTAGAGTTTTTTCCAAAATAAAATAAAACCCCGAAGACATGCGTTGAGACGACTTAGTGGTTAAAGTCAAATGCCTGACAGATAGAGTAGTTAACTGCCACGCGTAGATTGATTCATACAACAGGTATAAACCATACATCGACGGTAACCAAACTAAATATATACCAGGCAGAAAACAAACTATCCGAACCAACAATCGTGAAATCTCGGCCGCAATTATGGAAAATGACAGACGACATGAAATTAAAAATTTGCCAACTGATTGTTTTTTAACTGGGGGATTCAATCAGTTATTAAAACACGCTATATTTGTAGCTTTATGAACGGCCCTAAATACAGTTTTGGCGAAGCATAGAGATATTATACTGTCGTATAATATACTAGAAATGTAAACAAAATCAAGCCAAGTCTCTATAAAAATGATTCTAAAATAGTTTCTTTTATCTTTAAACTCAAACGTAAGACGTCATATAAGACCGAAACAGTCGTGGGATGTGTTTCAATGGTAATTCTACTAATTTTGTAATTAATTGCGTATACTTGCCGGGGATATCGCGCTTGTCTCCTAAGCAGAAGGTTACGCGATCGAATCCAGCATGACGATATATGTTTTTTTTAATGTTTTATTTTGACATTTGGAGAAACAATAGTGCACAGATTTCATACGTTTTGAACAAGATCTCATTTTTTTTAAAGCGCCTGAATAAGTTTGTGACCTTTGAGTGAAATTATAATTTTGTTATTGTTGTAACTGTTATCGAAAAAACCGGTTTGATTAGGTTAACTAAAACGAAATCATACTGGCGATTAATAAGGAAAAATCACTCCTGCGTTTATAATTTGGCAGATACTTCACTTTTCTAAATATGAATTAAGTTTCCTTCTGAAAATCTTTTGTATAACTTTAATTAAATTTGTAATTTGTAAATTTGTAAAGTTTCTTTTAAAGAGACTCAGACTATCTACAGATATAGCAAAATTTAGTTCTTGAGCTTGATAGAAAATTGAGTTTTGGGCATTTTTCTCAAAAGTAGTTCGAGCACAAGATTTTTTTTTGATAATAGAGAGATATCGATGGTGACACTTTCGAAAGAATTCTTCAAATGTGCGCGTACTAGGACCTCTAAAATCGATCTTCAAGGTCTTTCTAAGTTTATGGTATTAACTTTACTAATATGACGTATAAAATTATAGTGTACAATTCTTATAAAAATTCGTTACTATAACGCACTTGCTGCGCCCCGATTTTTTTAAGCTTATAGAAAACAACATTTTAGTAATTATTTCTGTAATCAAATGTTCCATGTAATAAAATACAGATATAACAATGATGAATGTTTGTTGAGATAAGAAAATACACAAAAATCAAAGGTTATTGTAATTTATCGAGAAGTCATTATCTAACGCAACGGAAATAAGACGGCGATGTGTGAATTCTAATACACAAGTTGATATAGCTTTATAATGCACTTGTAATGTATCTATTATACGAGAGACGACTTGAAAAAACGCTATAGTCTCCCCGACACCACAAACGGATTGTTAAAACAACTTTAATGGATGAGATTATGTGGATGCAAACGGTGATAATGCGTAAGAAACGCGATAAGCGCCTCCGTGGCCGTGCGGGAAAGTCTATGACTTTCCAATACGGACTCGGGGGACGACGGTTCGAGACTCACCGGCGGCGGATAATTTTTCAAATCACTGTCGTCGTTGAGATCGAGCTCAAGGTGGAGAGTAGGTTAGTATAGATGAGCAAAAAGGGTAAGCAATGGTCTAATTGCCAGTAAGCATCTTACCTTTACCTTTTAAGAAACGCGATTAAACCTACTTTTAACACCGCAGTGGACAAACTGCTTACACAGGTCTTATGCCCAGTTTCACAAAACTCGATGAAACATTTAACCGACGATTAGATAATCATTGCTTAATACAACCAATCACAGCTTCAAAATATTTGATTGTCATGGCAAAAACCCGCATCATAGTCTGTGATTGGTCGTCTGAAGCAATGATTAAAACTAACCATCCGTTAAATATTTAATCGAGCGCTGTGAAACTGGGGATTAGACTGTGCGGGGGGAGATTACATAGACATATAGACAAAGGACACCACCCATAACTCATCAGAAGTCGGCCCTTCCACATCGGAGTGAAAAAATCGACTGCCTGAATACGGGACTCCAATCCCTGACCTCCTAGTCCGAATTCTATAGGTTACTCGCCCCGCGAACTGGGATATTCGGCCTGACCATTTTTAAACGTTTGGTTGTCACCGGTATTATACCGCTTCTACATCATCACCATTTCCAACTTCACACTAGTATCACAGAACAGGTGATACTTTTCGAAATTAGAAAAAAATTAATATTTTAGCGTTTCACAGGGTACCTCCCAATATATTGCTAGAAAAATTTTAACGTGTAGTTATCTGGGGAAGTCGACTTCACGAGATCAGTGCATACATCACAGGAAGAACATACCTAGTCCCAGTTCGTCGCTATAACCTCAGCCTCATGATTAAAGTCTGGTGTTCCTCAAGAATCAGCACTAGGGCCGATCTGGTTCATTATATATACAGCTGATCTGACAACTCTTTTACGACGCTAGCATGGCCTTCCGTGCAGCATGATAATAATAATAATAATAATAATAATAATAATAATAATAATACACCCTTTATTCAAGAAATCCAAAAAGGGAAAGAACACGTCACAAAAAAACCATCCAAAAGCCAATATATCTTCTCCCTAGGTAAGCAATGAAAGTCTACACTATACAATTGAACAGCAGCACAAAATTAAAGTACCGCAAACACTGAACCTAACTAAGCCGTAAAAACTAAAGTTTAGCTACTCATAGAACGACACTGTTGAGATAAAAACTACATGATTGAAATGCTGTATAAATAAAACGATACAAACAAAGACTGTATAAATAAAAACCTTAGAGAATATACATATAAAAATATGTATAATATATATATATATATATATATATATATATATATATATATATATATATATATATATATATATATATATATATATATATATATAACTGTAAAGATAAAAACTTATGTGTGTGCATTGTAAAATAACATCCAGTGAGACATATACGAGGGGGGTATAGAAAGGTACCTACCCTACAATAGACAAAGCAATATTTTTTCAAACATAATTTTATTTATACAACATAATCTCCTCTAGAACCAAGACATTTGGCAGAACGTTCATAAAGCAATTTTAAACCCCTTAAAAATAATTTATTTTGCTCTTCAAACCACCCCTCAATGGTACATGAATGACTTCCTTGTTTGTCGAAAATCTTTTACCTATCAAAGGTTTTCCGAGCTTTGGAAATAAATAACAGTGTGATGATGCTAAATGCGGCAAAAGAGCGGGTTGTCAACAAATTCAAAACAAATTGTATCAATGGTTTGCAGTGCAGGACTTGTGAGCAGAGGCATTGTCTTGCAAAAAGTGCACACCTTTGGTCAGTTTCCCTTCTGATATGGAAACGCCCCGTAACTTTTATATTTATAACGCGATTCTTTTTATCGAGATCATAAAAGATATAAAATAAAGAAGTCTATAGATCCTGTGGAAATTGTTTTCTATGCCATTCGATCACGGCCTATTAAAATTATTTTCATATGTCAAAAATTATAAAAAAGATTTAAGGTTGGTTTTATGGAAAAAATACGTACGCCACTGGATTCGTCATTCTTCAAAACTGTTACCCACCAAATTTCGTGAAAAAAGCTCTATTGTTAGGAACTTGAACATCTCTAGAGTAGAAGAAAAAAAGTTTATAAATGCTGTGACATATGAAAATAGTTTTAGTAGGCCGTAATCGAATGACATAAGAAACAATAGTCACAGGATCTATAGGTTTATTCATTTTCTATTTTTTGAGATCTCTATAAAAGAATGGTGTTATAAATATAAAATTACAATGTGTTTCCATATAAGAGGCTCATACAAATAAACTTCTCTGAAATGGTTGATAATTTCGCTTTTTTGATGAAATTTGGTACGTAACCATTCCGAGGTAAGCCGAATACAGTGGCGTACGTATTTTTTCTTAAAATGGCCCTAACTCTTTTTGCCATTTTTCGACATATAAAAACTACATTAGTAGGCCTTGGTCACCCGACATGACAACAATTTTCACAGCATTGATAGAGTTTTTCATACCATAACTTTTAATTTTCTGTTCATCAAAATAGAATTATAAATACAAAAGTGACAGGGGTGTTTCCATCTTAAATGGGCCATACTGTATATATATATATATATATATATATATATATATATATATATATATATATATATATATATATATATATATATATATATATATATATATATCCAGAGTAGTTCATAAAAAATCTAAAACTGACTTCGGGTATGAATTCACAGTTGTTCCCGCTTATTTTAAGAACTTTTTTTAAGATTCGTGATCTCCTAAATAGTTAATTTTTTTTTAGGAGAATTCTCAAAAACTGCTGGAGGCAGCGATTCATGATTAACATCGATTAGATTGTGATGTTTATGATTATGTAATAATAGATTGTAAATATTATTTACCTTTTATGTATTTAGCGAAATACAACCCGTCATGACAAGAAATAATTTGACATTCATAAATCATTCATTTAAATTATGATAATGACAATTATTTACCATCAAAAATTACATGGCGTGTCGACTATAAAAACAAAATATATATGCATTACAAAAGATATTATTCACAAACAAATAAAATACCACTGTGCAGTAACATTTGGATTCAAGCAATTAAAAATATCCAATAAAAACCACCAACAAGAAACAATCTTGATATGACAGCGAATAACAAAAAAAAACATAGAAATTACATTTCAAATTTCACAGTAAGGTACAATAACTTGAAGGTTCCTCCAGCTCGACATAAAACACTCATCTACTGAACAGTGGCGCCCGTAACAAAAGTTTTTTTAGCCTCTTTAAAGAAACAAATGTTCAGCAGATCTTGTACATAGAAAGAACCGAAGAGTACCCAAAACTGACTCTTGGAGTACTCCACATTACGCCAAAAATAAACTGCTTACCCAATGAATGGTCAGTGGGAAGCTTTATATTTAGGAAAATGCGAATGCCGTTATGTTCTAACGAGTGTTAATATGGAGGAGATATCGGTAGACCATGATTGAAAATACAAATTAGGTGGGTAATATAATATTGTTTGAGATTTTTCAAAATGGCAAATATGTTCTTTCCTCGTGTGTCAGATTACTCACTTAATTTTCAAAGTTATAATAAAAACAAAACCTCGCTTTTTCTATGACTAGTTTAGCACAATGCGCCCTATTTTAGTTACTTGTTTAGTAACAAATTCGCGCCTTGTTGAAATTTCAGAGCCTATTGAAATTCAATTTATTTTGAAAACCTATGATCAAGATTTTGGACACAGAATTTTCTTAATAGCCCCTGTATTTAAGTGTAGCTAATGACTGCATCAACCAAAAAAATTTCGCCGAGATTCAATTTGCGCTTCCGCTAGTTCAGTGACCTTTTTTTAGAATGTTCTTCGGTAATTTGCTAAAATCGTAGAATCGTTTCAGAACAGAAGACGATCGAATTTAGAAATCATTTTACTTTCGTTTCGTTGATGCGCCATCTCGATAACAAGAGCATCAGCTTTCACTTCAGCTGTTATAATAATAAAGGATTAACGCTAAATTTGCATTTAAAAGATAAGGTTATTGCATGAACCTGACCTTTGTTGGAAAGTTTGTTTCTGAGGCGGCGATTCGCTTATGATGTTGCGAAACAGCTTTTAGAATAGTTGTGGGTCGAGTTATAAAATTTGTTTATCCATCGCATTTGTCAAATTCTGGTTATAATTTGTTGATACTTTAAAGTGCCAAGTTGCTTTTGTAATTCTCAGAGCTTCAAAAGTTTATTTCTTTCGCATTATGTTCATTGTGGTATGTTATGTGGACTAATTTATACAAAGTAAAAAAATATCTGGGCGCAGCAAGTGCGTTATGGTAGCGAATTTTCTTTAAAATACAGCAAATGTCTTTCTTTGATGAAAGCAGGTATCAAACTTGGTTGCCTAAATAGTAGAAACAATGTACCATATTTCATCGAAATAAATTTATTGTTTGAAAATATATAAACATTTTCCACGAGTCTGGATACAGCAAATGTGTTATGGAAGTGAATTTCCATAAAAATGTTTTTAATAGCAAATGCGAGCAGGCATCAATCTGATTATCGGTATAGCCTATGTAGTAGAAAGAATGTACTATATTTTATCACAATTACTTATGGTTTGAAAACATACAAAAATTTTCCGAAAATAAACTTAAATGTTGGTTCCCTAACCAAGAAAGCTTACGTTAATAGCAAATTGAATTATTGAAATTTGAAGGATTTAATGAAAATTCGGTAAATTTGCAGACTAGCTCCCGAACGCTTTACAAAAAATTGTTTTCAGAAATATTACTAGGACCCCACCTGGTTGTACAAACCACAAGAAAAATTTCTTGTTCACACCCCCCAAGGAAGTTACGGGACTGGGAGTGAATAGGGATGCTGGGCGGGGTAGGTAGTAAAAAGGAAATATGAGCAGAAAAGGCAAAGAAAACTGCTTAAAAGCTGTCTATTTGAAGCCATATCCCCATTAAACCCCGCCTACCCCGCTTACCTCGCACAGCACCCCTATTCGCCCCAGGTCACGTAACTTCTTTGGGGGTATGAACAAGAAGTTTTTCTTGTGTTTCATGCAACGAGGATGGTTGTATGCATACTAGGGGGGAAGGAAAATGCCTACGACGAAGCAGAACCCCCGCCCCCCGCTTTGACTTGCGGTAGGGTTGGGGGTGGCTGCTTCGTCGTAGGGATTTTCCTTCCCCCCTCGCATGCATACAACCACCCTTGTTGCATAAACCACAAGAAAAATTTCCTGTTTATACCCGCCAAGGAACTTACGGCACCTGGGGGAATAGGGGTGCTGTGCGGGGTAGGCAGGGTTTAAGGGGGATATGGCTTCAAGATGTGAAAAAGACAACTTTCAAGCCCATTTTGTTCGCATTTTCTGCTCATATTTCCTTTTTACTACCTACCACGCCCAGAACCCCTATTCACTCCTTGTCCCGTAACTTCCTGGGGGGGGGGGTGTGAACAAGGGGGGAAATGGGGCTTGTGTATCCGGGTGGGGGTGTGGGGGGGTCAGGTTTCTGAAAACAGTTGTTTGAAAAGCGTTCGGGAGCTAATTTGCAAATTTACCGAAAAGTCGCTACCAAAACGCACTTACTGCGTCCAGATTTTTTTCTTATAAACGCATCATATTTCGATAAAAAATGCAAAAATGCATTAACAAATTTGTTCCACGAAAATTAGCTAACAAAATTATAGACTTTTAAACCATAAACTTCACCAGACCTACAAATAAATATCCACAAAAGCATCAACTTAACTAAACTGACAGCTAAAGCATCAGAGAAAGGGTCTATTTGAAATTATTATTCTGTAAATATTTTAGTAAAATGAAGGGCAATGACGGTTGAATCTGAAACTTAAGGGTTTGTAGAACACTCTTGCAACATTTTCTTTTCACAATCGGTATTTGTTTCACATTCTTTGCCTAAACATTGCCAATTTTGACGTTTAAAATTGCGAGTTTGACGTTTTGAGGAAAACTCCAAAATTTGTTTCTTTAACTGCCCATAACTTCTTTGTCTTTAAAGCTAAGGACCTAAATTTTGGTGCAGAGTTCACTCTTTATAATACAAACACGCGTGCCCTTACTTTGTTATTTACGGAGATATGAATTTTTTTTAGAAAGAAAACACAAAATTTTCCGGGAAAACCTGGTCCGATTTTCCTGGCTAACGAACTAGCAAAAGGAAGATA
Source organism: Tillus elongatus (assembly GCA_964006375.1). Taxonomy (NCBI): domain Eukaryota; kingdom Metazoa; phylum Arthropoda; class Insecta; order Coleoptera; family Cleridae; genus Tillus; species Tillus elongatus. The sequence goes on along the minus strand of OZ023263.1, from coordinate 10,926,149 downwards.
CTCATTAAATTTGATCAATATCGGTCCATTTATTTTTGAGTTATCGGTCGGATATATATATATATATATATATATATATATATATATATATATATATATATATATATATATATATATATATATATATATATATATATATATATATATATATATATATATATATATATATATATATATATATATATATATATACAGATCTCCTCATTAGCGAATTTAAAAAAAAATCGCTAAAAAATTTGTTGATTAGCGCTTTTTGCTTTTTGTACACCTAGCTTCATCATGTTAATCGCTAAAGAGATTTGGATTCAGTTTTCAAAGTCATCTGCAACATTTGCCAGAAAGCGCATTAAGGTAGCGAATTTTCGCTAAAAAAAATTTGAAATATAAATAGCTCAACTTTCCATTAGCCTATAAACTTTAATGTTGTAATTTTGTATGGTATATTCCGTATAGGCGCAAACTGTATGTTAAATTTCATCAAATATATTTTGTTTAATTCAAAGTCCCGCTTTCCGCACCATATATTATACCACTCCATAAATGTGACCTTATAAACCACGACCTCCGGTCCAAGTTAAAATATTGATTAGTGAGAAGAGTATGTTGCCTATTGAATGCTTTCTTTGCCATTGTGGTTCATGTTTAGGTCCTTCGCTACATTTGCCATCATCCGTAATAATACTCCCGAAGTACGTGAATGTTGCTACTTGTTCGAATGGTTGGCCGTTTACTTTTATATCAATTTTCGCACTCCTATCGTTTTTTTTCTTCTCCCTCAGGCCTCACCGCAGCCTTTGGCTTATTGTGCATACCCTTTGTCTTTTCTACCCCACCCGTTCCAAAATCACTGTGCCTTGAAGTAGTCTGCGCAGCAATTGGTAGTGTGAAGTTTTATATTGCTCTGTCTCCGGTCTAGGCTGACCGTAGATCAGTTTTCTTTTGCAGTCCAGGGCTTTACACTCGCACAAGATGTGCTGGTCTGATTGCTCCCCCTCTCCACAAAATCTACATGCCAGGTCCCCCTCGAACTGCCCCATTTTATGCAGGTGTTTCTTGACGGCCATGTGTCCCGTCAAGAGTCCTGTTATGTTCCTGAGCTGCCCTCTGCTAAGATTTAGCAGCTCTACAGCTCTCTTTGAACTGGGTTCCTCAATTACTGACTTCCCATCTCTGAGCCCTGGACAGTCTGCCCAGTACACCTTGTGTCCGTTTCTGACCCAGGACTTAATGGCTCCCCTGGCAGTGCTCTTTGTCACGGCCAGAACTGGTTCTGGTCCCATAAATGGTCCTGCTGACCCTCTCTTCGCGAGACTGTCAGCTTCTTCATTGCCTTTGACCCCGAGTGACCCGGCACCCAGATGAAGGTGACCTCATTCTGGTCAGCCAGGTCGCACGTCTCGTCTCGGCATTCACTTACCAGCCTGGAATTTACCCGTGGGCTACTTAGGGCCTTAAGGCCTGCCTGGCTGTCTGTGGCTATGAGGATCCGCTTGTGGGTGTAGCCCCTACTCTTATTCTCTCGCACACAGTGCAAGATGGCACTCATATCGTTACTTATGTTCATTATTTTTGTTTTCGTCGCTTTTATATGTCTATTATAAAAAATGTCCTGGTGTCCTCGTTTAGCTTTAGCGGCGACCATTTTTACTTACATGTATATAACACAAATTTTCAATAATTTAAAAACTTGAATTTTGGTTAATCCCATAATTTATGTAAACACAATTTAGGACCAAATATGTTCAAAATTGTTTAATATTTCGTTGATTTGTTGTTTTTTTAAACATCATATTGAAACAAAATTACTTTGAATTCAACCGTGAATCCTACATCCAAAAAGAAGGACTACCAATGGGATCTTCACTATCAAGCATCATGGCAGAAATATACATACAAAAGTTAGAAGATAAAATCAGCACCAACATAAAAGAAAGAGACCCATACATCAAATGGATAAGATACGTCGATGATATAATAGTAATAAATGACAATCAAAAAAACAACATAGAAAATATCCTCGAAAAAATAAACCAAACAACAACATCAAATTTACAATAGAAAAAGAATCAAACAACACCAGAAACTTCCTAGACTTAACACTAATTAGAAAAGAAAACCAAATTGAATACTAAATATACAGAAAACCTACACAAACGGACACCACTATACCTAAATACTCAATGCACCCACACAGACACAAAATGACTGCATACAGATACTTAATAAACAGAATGCTAAATGTATCACTCCATAATGACGAACGAGCAAAGGAATACATCATAATGAAAATAGCACAAAGAAGTGGATAAAATAAGAAAACGATTGAGAAACTAGTAAATGAAATCAAAAGCAAACAAATCAACAAAACTAAAAACAAAACACCAGAAACAAACAGAAAATACACAACATTCAGTTATAACCACCACATCAAAAAAATAACACAAACACTCAAACAATATGACTTAAAACTGAGCTACAAAACCAGTAACAAAATAATATGCAATATAAATAAAAAACAAAAACACCACTCTCATGAATTAAACGGAATATATCAAATAGAATGTAACACATGCAATAAAAATATATAGGAATGACAAAAAAATCAGTAGAAATAAGACTCAAGGAACATATAACAGCATTAGATAAAATCCATATACCTAGCTACAAATCAAACGTAGCTACACAAATTCACAACAGAAAACACCAAAAACCGGATCTCCACCAATTACAACTAATAAAACATATTAAAGGATGGAAATATGGGGACAATACTACATTCAACAAACAAACAATAACAAATAATTAATCACAGAACAAATCCAAGTACAAACATTTGAGCAAAACTTAATAAAAGCCATACAAATAGACAAATTATCAAACTACAATAATCCAAACAGGAAACCGATATAATCGACACAGACCGAAAACACAACCAATCAGAGAACTGCAAACCGACCAATAGACGCACAGACGTCACGTACAATTTCAGACATAGACCACACAGGAACGATTAGAGTCAGTAGCGTGCTGATGATGAACCAGGAAGGTTCGAAACTGCAGTCCACGTAAACAATTAAAAAGTCACAAAAAGTACAGCAAAGAAACAAAGTGTACATTTAAAAGTGATTACAGTGTAGTGCAACATTCCAATATATATATATATATATATATATATATATATATATATATATATATATATATATATATATATATATATATATATATACACAGGCCGAGCTTAGTTCGTGAGGTGAGTAACCTCTAGAATCAGACTAGGAGGTCGCGGGTTCGACTCCCGCATTCAGACAGTCGCTCTTTTCACTCGAATATGGAAAGGCCGGCTTCTGATGAGTTATGGGTGGTGTCGTTTGTCTATATGTGCATGTGAGCTCCCCCGCACATGATATATATATATATATATATATATATATATATATATATATATATATATATATATATATATATATATATATATATATATATATACCCTTCACATATGGGTGGAGATCTGTCTTTCAAGACCGTCCTCCCGGAAAGGGAGGACTGGGACCGGAACCAATCGACCCTGTTGAGAGCGGACCTCTGCTGGTACTCTGACGGCTCCAAAACCAATATGGGAGTAGGAGCCGGCGCTTATGGGGGCAGCACCGATGCTAGACTATCAGCTAGTCTCGGCAAGTACGCAACCATACACCAGGCAGAAGTTTATGCCATCGAGATGTGTGCAAGGGAAAGTTTAAAGGACCTATGCACAAACAAATCGATAAAGATATATGCAGATAGCCAAGCTGCAATAAAGGCTCTTGGTTCCTACCGGTGCAATTCAAAGACGGTATGGAGTTGTAAATCTGCCCTTAACGAATTGGGCAGCTGTAATGAGGTGTCGCTGGTCTGGATACCGGGTCACTCGGACCATGATGGCAACGTTCCGGCAGACGCGCTTGCCAGGAGTGGTGCCGAGTGCGACTTTATCGGACCAGAACCGGTGCTGGGAATAACATCTTGCACAGCAAAACGCACCTTAAAGACCTGGACAGATAGAAGGACAATTCAATATTGGCAAAATCTTCCAGGATTAGCTCACTCTAAGGCCTTCATAAATGGCCTGTCTGAGTCAAGGGCTAAGAAACTACTAGAGCTGAACAGACAACAACTGAGAACTCTAGTCGGCCTATATACAGGACACTGCCGCTTGCGGCATCACATGCACCGTATTGGGATCGGTCAGGAGACCGAGTGCCGGCTGTGTATGGAGTATGACGAAACAGCAGAGCACGTGCTGTGTTCCTGTCCGTCAGCGGATAGGACTAGACACCTGCTCTTTGGCAAGGTAAAGCTTGCTCCAGAGGATCTGGATGGACTTTCGCCCACAAAGGTTATCGACCTCTGTAGGAGGCTGGATTTGTTGGGCGAAATATAAACATTAGGCGTGAGCCACAATAGACCTTTGGTCGCGGTGGAAGGTCCGATATGGACCACTCACATTCAAACCTAACCTAACCTATATATACGGCTGTTGTCCAATTGTTTATATGTATATTTCAGGTGGGGTTTGGCAGTTTGAGACAGACTCATCGTCCATGCAGCTTGTGAATGAATTTTTAATGGCATATGTGCATTATAAGTTGATTTCCTTAAAAAATGCAGTGGACTGTAATTTTTTGCCTTGGTATTGCAAATAATACATCAACTTAAATTAGATGGATGTAAATTTTCCTAAAAGCGTGCGGGTTGTCAATTATTTGTAAAACTCCGTGGAAGAAACCTACTCCTTTATATACTTATACTGTTTTTTTTGTCTACTGTTTCAATTTCCTGAATAAAAAATGGCAAACAGGTGGTTATTAGCTATGAAAATGGATCTTGCATATTACATATCCTGCTTAAAGGTTACGCCTCAAGAAACCTACAAGTATTGTGTGTGTGTATATCTTAATTTGGCATTACGTTAAGCAATTATCACAATCGAAGTGGGTGACATAACGCAATGCACAATCCATAAGTAATTTGTCCTCAATTCAATAAATACGTCGGTGTTGCTAAACCATATGTGCAAAATTTCGTTAAAAACGTTTTGTTCAGAACACATTACAACATTACATCTTTATAGAAAACATTCGGAAGTCAAGACTTCTGAATTTTGCAAAAAATCTTAAAATAAGCGCCAAATAGGCTTCCTAGAACCCACATTCGAGGGCAATTAAATTTTTGTATGTTTATATATCTCTCAGATCTAGGGTTGAACACGTTGAGACCCTAAAGGCGATCTCCGAGATTTGGGGAGTAGGCAGATTTAGACATTTTTATAAGAGGAACCTGTGAACCAAATTTCAGCAAACCAACTGTATTGTTTTTGGTGATAGGTATACATTTTCGTTTGATTTTTGGCATTTTTCATTATTTGGCAGATTTTTATGAAAATTTGCTACCGTAACGCACTTGCTGCATCTATACTTTTTCATTAAGAAAAAGAGAAGTTACGATGAAAAGCTTCTGAAAAAATTTCTTCAGATGAGCGCCAATTTGGGTGCCTAGAACCTAAAACCAAGGTCCGTTAAAATTTATTTATATATATATATATATATATATATATATATATATATATATATATATATATATATATATATATATATATATATATATATGTATGTATGTATGTATATGTATGTATCCGAGCGGTAACTTTCAATCAAACTTGGCAAAAATCTTGTTTGGGCGAAAACCGAGGTCGAGTTCGTTAATCAGCCTTTATTATCAAGTTTTTCCGGTGGATAATCGGGGAAAACTGTTTGAAAACGCTATATTTTTTCAAATTATTGAAGTGAGTGGAATGGAATTTTTCACATATATAGAGCATTCAAAGATCTTCTCATATATTAATTTTGAGGCGGTTCACTCAACAGAAATTTAAGTTATCCTGAATTAAAGAAATTTGAAAGCTACCGCACGCTCCTAAAGGTTTATTAAGGCGTTGTGTAATGCGCGTGAGGACTATACAGACTAGCCTGCAATGGTAGACTGAAGATCAACCCAGGCTTCAGGGGCCACTGCAAAATTCAGGAGATCGTGAAGGAGCCCATGCTTGAAATGAGGTCAGACTTCGCGAGCCCGCGAATGTGCAGGGAAAACAACTTTACAGTGGAAATCCCCGACCGCGAGGCATGACGGGAGGAGACGCCGGGCATACCACGGGACGCGCTCGTCTGATTCACGGACGGATCCGGCGGGGAGCGTGGGACGGGGGCAGGTGTTTACTCGGAAGGATCGAGGGTAAGTCATAGTATTTCCCTCGGAGCCCATGCAACGGTGTTTCAGGCCGAGATGTACGCCATCCTGCACTGTGTGCGGGATAACAAGAGGAGGAGCTACACCAACAAGCGGATCCTCATAGCCACATACAGCCAGGCAGCCCTTAAGGCACTAAGTAGCCCACGGGTAGATTCCTGGCTGGTGAGTGAGTGCCGAGACGAGACGAGCGACCTGGCTGGGCAGAATGAGGTGACCCTCATCTGGGTGCCGGGTCACTCGGGGGGTCAAAGGCAATGGAGAAGCTGACAGTCTCGCGAAGAGAGGGTCAGCAGAACCATTTATGGGACCAGAACCGGCTCTGGACGTGTCAAAGAGCACTGCCAGGGGAGCCATTAAGTCCTGGGTCAGAAACCAACACAAGGTGTACTGGGCGGACTGTCCAGGGCTCAGACATGGGAAGTCAATAATTGACGGACCCAGTTCAAAGAGAGCTGTGGAGCTGCTAAAGCTTAGCAGAGGACAGCTCAGAAACACAACAGGTCTCTTGACGGGACACATGGCCGTCAAGAAACACCTGCATAAAATGGGGCGGTTCGAAGGGGACCTCGCATGCACACTCTGCGGCGAGGGGGAGGGATCAGCTCAGCACATCTTGTGTGAGTGTATAGCTCTGGACCGCAAAAGACAACTGATCTACGGTCAGTCTAGACCGGAGACAGAGCAATATAAAATTTCACCCTACCAATCGCTGTGCAGACTAGTTCAAGGCACAGTGATTTTGGAATGGGTGGAGTAAGACTAAGGGTATGCACAATCAACCAAGGGTTGCGGTGCTATCGGGGCGGCAAGGCCGCGGACGAGCCCTGAGGGATCAAAAAAAATGCGTGTAAGAGAGGTTCACATAACGGGTGTCTTAGTTTGTAGAAAGGCTATTAAATTCAAGAAACATCTTTGGTCAACCTCTAAAACCAAGAACAATAAATAAAGTCATAAAAGACAACGAAGAATTGTATTACTAGAAAAAATATACATAGCTAAACACAGGAAAGCTTATCTAGATACTCGTAGATTGTGGTACGGAAAGAAAAATAATTGTGAAGTAGATTATATAGAGAAAGTATAGATGGTAGACGATCTGGGCCCCGTCATTTCAAAAGAATTCGAGAAGGCGCTGAGAGGGCTTAGACAGAGAACTTAGATGAAATAACAACGGAACTTTTGAAAACTTCTAGTAAAACAACAGAAGAATATTCCCAACTGTTTGCGAAATATTATAAAACAGAAGAGATGCCTAATAAAGCTATGTTGAGCAAAAGTGTTATTATTACCAAAAATTTAAACAGTACAAGCCATAAAATATAACCGTTGCGGAAAGTTGAGAAAAGAGCCACTTTTTCATCAAGACAATGCACCAAGTTACAAGCCAGTTATTTTGAAAAATAAAATGGCTTTCTATTAAATATATAAGTAATTGATAGCCAATTTTGTCCAGGATCCACTATTTCAATGATGTATTCTTCAACGAAGGGCCATACATATTTTTCCATTGCTACCTTTGATGGCATTGTTTTGAATTTATTCATTGTTGTTGTCCTTTCTTGGTAAAACCGTTCCATACTCAGTACAGACGTAGAGTCTATTTCTCTGCCATCCCAAATGTTTGTTTCCTTCTGTTTGACAGCGAAACCGGTTACACAGAAGAAAACAAACATTTGTCTGTATTTAATATGGAACGGTTTCGACATTGTTTTGATTTATTGGTGTATTGTTGATTATTAAGAGAGAAAAAAAAACAATTATTCCCTGGAAAAGCATTTTGGTGGAAATGTCACAAATTCATTTTGGAAACGAAATTTTTATACATTTAATATATACTGAGGCATACAAAGAAAATAACAAGATTATATCTTTTCCGCCGACATCACCGACAAATGCCTCTAAGCTGGATCTCCGGTTTGCTACTACATGAGAAGAGGAAGATCTATTACACTTTTTTCCCGACCAGTGAAACAGGTTGTGCGGTGTTGTCATATCTCCTTAGGATAGATGTAATACTTCTTGCGACCATAATCAAGTTGTTTTAGTGTAGCTGAATACCTTCAACAGGGCGGGAAGACACAGGCACTTATGAATGCATCAATGATTAAAACTACAGGAAACAGTTAATTGCCATGCATGTCTCTTATGCGTTTGGATAGAACGAAAATCATAAATATGTAAATGAGTCTTTAGAACTCTTGATTTGTAGTCAGATTTTCCATTCAGCTTGTTTTGGTTTTACAAAATGTTCTATTTTCATGAAATAAAATCACCTTAAGATGTTTTTATTAAATAATCACTTATTTTTATCTTTAGCGAATTTTTCGTAAAACGATATATATATATATATATATATATATATATATATATATATATATATATATATATATATATATATATATCGTGCCGATAACTCCAAAATAATATGATGACATTTGATACTTATCTTCCTTTTGTAAGTGGCTTGGATAGTTCGTTACCCAGGAGAATCAGACCAGTTTTTCCGGGTTTTCGTTCGAAAAGTTTTTGTATCTCCGAAAACAACAGAGATATGATAACCAAATTTGGCACATACGTTTCTACTATCAAACTTAGCCTAAGTGTCGAAATTCAGATCTCTAAGTTAAAAGACAAAAAGGTTATAGACATTTAAAGATAAAAAATTTGGCCGCCACTAGTGATCAGAGGAAAGCACAATAATAAAATATTTTGTGTCATTAACAAAACCAACTGAATATTACATACAACGGTTAAGTTATCTTGGCGCAAGAAGCTCAAGAAGTAGCAGAAAAAATATTTTGAAAATTTTGTAATTGTTCTTAAAACATCAAAGTCGTGATTTGAAACGTCAAAATTTGCAATTTTCAGACAAAGAATCTGAAACAAATTATGTAGAAGAAATGTCGTGATAAGTGTGTTTTACAAAGCATTAAATTTCAGATTCAACCATCATTGTGCTTCATTTTACTAAAATATTTTCGAAAAATCCATTTCAAATAGACCCTCTTTCTGATGCTTTCACAATAGTTTCATCTATAGAGTTTATGGTTTAATGGTCTATATTTTCGCAAATTTTTGTAGACTTGTGAATTTTAAAAAGATTTCTTCAAATGAGCACAAACTAGAAGCCCTAAAACCCATATGCGGGGCCAGTTTCGGTTTTTGTCTGTTTACGCATATACAGGGTGACGCATTTCTACGGTAAAGCTCAATATATCCATTATTCTACAAGACATGAGAAAAAATCATATACGTTAATTATAGGGTGTCTTGAGCTGCATCTTATAAATCTATTTTGACAATCAACCAAAGGGTAGCTCATAAGTCCTTGGTGATACACGCCTTTTTTTAAATAGAACATCCCTTATGTTATTGCATTTTTATATTTTCGATCGGATTATAATGCTTGTTTGTAAGGAAAAAAAATAATTGATATCGTTCATCGTTTTTGAGTTATTTCATTTGTTTTGTAACTTTTCACGTCTTTGGCACATATCACAAATACATCGCAAATTGTGATACGGCGTTTTTACCAATAGATAGCGGGGCCCCATGGACATGACGCATTCAGGGAGCTTTCTGTTTGTATCACTCGTCGAAAAAACGACTGCTGTATACAGACACTCTCAAATAGTGGCTGAATTTGAAAAGTTTTCCTTTCCACATGCCACACGAAAAATGATGCCAACATTAGAATTCATTGAGCATTTTCTTGGCTATATCCATTTAGAAATTGTTAAGATACTTTTAGATTACACGCTAGAAATTGTCTGCGTTCTTATTGGTATGCCAAACAATTAAGAGAAGCAAAAAATAATGATACTAAAACAATTATGGTACTTTTACTCGAAAACAAAAAATCAACCGCAATAGTTTTAATACATATAATATATATCAGGTATAATTGTTTACTGTGTTTTTAATATAGCACAACAGCCTGAAGAAAGTTTAATTGCTCTTAATTAACTATTAGTACAAACCAGTACTAAGTAATAATTTATTCTATAATTGTTATTTAATTTACTCCTCGAACTGGTCGTAAAAGTGAAAAGTAATTGCCTTCATCCGTCATAATTGGAATTTGGAATTTACCAGCGCAAAATTATTTTTAATGGCTTCTAATTGTTATATTTTATAAAAGTAATAGTTATCCGGCTTTAATAGAAATAAAAGTCTGGACGCAGCAACTGCGTTATGGTAGCGAATTTTCGTAAAAATGTTTTATTTTTAAAAGGACATTTGGTTGGCAGTATAACCTATATAGTAGTAACAATGTACTACATTCCATTAAAATATCTTTGTTGTTTCAAGTACAAACATTTTCCTAAAATAAGTTTAAAAAGTTCCAGAAAAAACTGGTCCGATTTTCCTGGCCAATGAACCTCTTCAACCTATTTACCCACTTGCCAAGATATAATTATTGACAAACAGCTTTATGACTCAAGTAGAAAAAAATGTTTTATGAAATTTTGCAAAAATTTCTTTTACAAAAATTCACCTTTTTTGGCCGAAATTGCCTTCAGTAATGTTACACTATATTATATTTTTCACAAAAATTCAACAACTTTATTTATAATAACTTACTAACCATTTATTATTAATTACCAACATTTCACAAAAATGTTACAAAAAATGAGTTCTACGGAAACACCAAAATCATTTCTGCGAAAACTTTTCAAATTCGGCCACTATTTGAGGGTACCTGTATACGGCAGCTCGATTTTTTCGACAAGTAAGACAAACAAAAAGCTCTCTGAATGTCATTTCCATAGGGGTCAGCTCTCTATTGGTACAAACGCCTTTTTACAATTTGTGATATGTGTTTGTGCAATGTGCCAAAAACGTGAAAAGTTGCAAAACAATTGAAATAACTCAAAAACGATGAACGATATCAATTTTTTTCCTTGCAGACATGCATGATAATTCAATGGAAAATGCAAACATACAATAACATAAGGGGTGTTCTATTAAAAAAAGAAAGTATATATCGCCAACGACTTATGGGCCACCCTCTGATTATTAAAGTAATTTTATAAGATGCAGCTCACAACACCCTGTAACTAACGTACACAATTTTTGATCGTATCTTATATATAACCAAAAATATTGAGTTTTACTGTAGAAATGCGTCACCCTGTATATGTGTAAACAGACAAAAATTGAAACTTACCCCGTATATGTGTTTTAGGGGTTTTAGTTCACGCTCATTTCAAGAAATCTTTTCAAAATTCATGTCTACGAAAATGTGCTAAAATATAGACCATTAAACCATAAACTCTATAGCTGAAACTACTGCCAAAGCATCAGAAACTGGGTCTATTTGAAATGGATTGTCCGATATATTTTAGTAAAATGATGGTTGCAGCTGAAACTTAATGCTTTGTAAAACACACCTATAACGACATTTCTTCTGCACAATCCGTATTTGTTTCAGATTATTTGTTTGAAAATTGCAAATCTTGACGCCTCAAATCGCGATTTTGGCGCTTTAAGAAGAAAAAATATAAAATTTTCAAAATATTTTTTCTGCGACTTCTTGACCTTAACCGTTGTATGTATAATATTTATTAGTTAACCACACAAAATATTTTGTTCTTGTGTTTTCCTTTGATGACCAATGGCACCCAAATTTTTTTTCTTTAAGTGCCTACAAGTTTTTTTTTCCTTTTAACATAGAGATCTGAATTTCGGCTTCGGCAGGTAATTTCAAAAATTTTAAAGCTATCTCTTTAAAATAATTTAAATTTTATTACACTATTTAAGAGATAGAATACCTAATATCAATACGGTGTCAATAACATATGCCAAAGAAATCGTCTAGACGCAGCAAGTGCGTTATAGTAGCAAATTACCATAAATATTTCAAATGTTTATTAGTGAATTTTCTTTTAAAAAAAATTCATTAATGAGGAGATCCCGACTTTTGAATTTTGAAAAAATTTCTTCAAATGAGCGCTAATTACGCCCCCCATAACACATATCCGGGGTCAGTTTCAACTTTTATAAGTTTATATATATATATATATATATATATATATATATATATATATATATATATATATATATATATATATATATATATATATATATATATATATATATATATATATATATATATATATATATATATATATATATATATATATATATATATATATGTATCACACCGATAACTCAAAAAATAATGGGCCGATTTTTATTAAATTTGGTTAATAAATTCCTTTTGCAAATGGCTTGGAAAAGTTCGTTAGCCAGGAAAATCTGCCCAGGTTTTCCCGGAAAATTTTGTGTTTTCTTTCGTAAAAAATTTATATCTCCGGAACTAACAAAGTAAGGGCAACCAAATTTGGTACCCCGGTTTATATCCTTATAGGTAAGTTACCTACCAAAATTTAGCTATATTATTATTATTACTATTATTATTATTATTATTATTATTATATATGAGTCAAAAGACAAAAAAGTTATAGGCATTTAAAAAAAAAAATTGGGGTTTTCCTCAAAACGTCAAAGTTGCGATTTAGAACGTCAAAATCGGCAACATTTAGGCAAAGAACCTGAATCTAATACGGACTATGGAAATCAAATGTCTGAAGAAGGATGTTTTATAAACTCTGAAGTCTTAGTTTCAACCGTCATTGTCCCTCATTTTACTAAAATATTTCCATAAAATTCATTTCAAATAGACCCTTTCTCTGATGCTTGGCAGTAGCCTTGGCTATAGAGTTTATCGTTTAATGGTATATATTTTTTGTCGAATTTTCGTAATAAATCAATAAAGCTCAATACATCCGTTATTATACAAGATATGAAAAAAATTTGTATATATTAATTATACGGTGTCTTGAGCTACATCTTAAAAAAATATTTCTACAATCACAGGATGGCCCATAAGTCGTTGGTGATACAAATTTTCTTTTTTTTTTAATCAAACACGCCTTATGTTATTGCATTTTTGCATTTTCCACCGAAATATAAAGCATGTTTGTAAGTAAAGAAATTCTGGATGCAGCAAGTGCGTTATGGTAGCGAATTTTGATCAAATGCTTCATACTTGAATAGCCCAATTTGCTATTAACCTATAAGGTTGACCAAGAAACGAGTTTTTCCGGAAACACTTTAAGTTTACTTTTGGAAATTTTTGTACATTTTCACACAATCAAGTTATTTTTATGAAGCATGGCACATTTTTTTACTACATAGGTTATACTGGTAACCAAAATCGATGCCTGCTTTCTTAAAAAGGAAACACACATATTTGCAGTTAAAAACATTTTTATGAAAATTCACTACCATAACGCACTGGCTGCGTCCAGAGGTTTTTTTTTTATTTATAGCATTGGACTTGACACTGTGGTATATTAGTGGATTTTAGATTTTTTTTATAATTATATTTCTGACAAAATATATAGTGTAATGTACTACCTAATGGGATAATAAATGATTATTGTATTATTATAAAATTACTATATAACAAAACAATTGAGTAGTTTCCGATATACAAATTTGGTTTGAGAAAAATGTTCTTTTTCGAAATCCGGTTTTATTTGGTGACCAGCGAATTCCTCCAAGCGATAACAAATCTATCAGTAAATAGCTTAAATAAGTTCGTTAGTCAGCCCGATCAAACCAGTTTTTCCGGGAAAATTTTACACTCAGTAACAATCTATAGGCACCCAATTTAAACTTTTAGCTTTACAGAAAATTGAGTTATAGGCATTTATTTTTTCTTTCGGCAGATTAAAAGACAGCAAAAAATTAAATATTGTTGTATGATAAAAACAATGTATCTAACTTCGCTGCCCAAAAACCGTTTTCCACGAAAATTAAGTGAACATATTTGAGACAAATGAAGAACAATACTGTTGAGATATAAATTTAAGACCTTGTTAAACACAGCTGTCTCAACATGCGTTGTCCATAATACGCATTCGTTTCGGAATCTTAATTTAAAAATTACCAATTTTGAGAGTTTTAGATTTAAAAAAAAAAACTAAAAAGTATTTTTGGTACTCCGTGATCCTTTTCCGCAAAAGAAAACTGAATTTTCGTCTATAATATTTAGGTCTTGTGCCTTTTTGACCTCTTGTGCGAACCAACATTTGTTTTTCTTTAAATGCTTATAACTTTTTCTTCGTTTTAACCTATATATCTGAATTTTGGCATATAAATACCATACGTTATATAGAAGCAAGCATACCAAATTTGGTTACAAAGGATTTTTTATTTCCAAAAGAAAATCCAAACATCTTTTGGCGCACAGGGTAAGATTTTCCTGGCTAACGAACTTAGTCATACCATTTACTAAAGTAACACGCTTGCCAAGTTTCATAAAAATCGATCTCATTTTTTGAGTTATTCACTACTGGCACCGTAACTTTTTTGGGGGTTATTTGCAAGAATTTTTTCTTGTGGTTTATGCATCCAAGTAGGGTTCTAAGCATGTTTCTGAAAACATTTTTCTAAAAGCCCTCCATGAGCCCATCTGCAAATGTACCGAAATTTAATTTTTTTGATGGACACCTAAAACGTTTCCACAGAAAAAAAATCTCTGGACGCAGCAAGTGCGTTATGGTAGTGAATTTTCATTAAAATGTTTTTAATAACAAATATGTGTGTTTTTTTAAGAAATAATAATCAAATTTGGTTACCAGTATAACCTATATAGTAAAAAATGATCTGGCACAAAATATTTTATTGTAACTTTTTTTTCTTGTAACATGGAAATCTAAATTTTGGTGTATAGTTTACTTTTTATATCGTAAACCTACCTACCAAATTTGGTTATCATAGATTTTTTATTTTTTAAGATAAAAATTTTTTCAAATGAAAACTCAAAATTTTTTCGGAAAACCTCGTCCGATTTTTCTGATTAACGAACTTGTCACAGCCATTTACAAAAGAAAGGTACATGTCAAATTATATCAAAATCTGCCCATTATTCTTTGAGATAAAAAAATTTTTCAAATGAAAAGTCAAAATTTTCCCGGAAAACCTCATCCGATTTTCCTGACTAACGAACTTGTCAAAGCCATTTACAGAAGGAAGGTACACGCCCAATTTTATTAAAATCGGCTTATTACTTTTTGAGATAAGAATTTTTTTCGAATGAAAACTTAAAATTTTCCCGGAAAACCTCATCCGATTTTCCTGACTAACGAACTTATCCAAGCCATTTACAAAAGAAAGGTACGTGCCAAATGTTATCAAAATCGGCCTATTATTTTTTGAGTTATCGGTGTGATACATATATATATATATATATATATATATATATATATATATATATATATATATATATATATATATATATATATATATATATATATATATATGAAACTGACCCCGGATATAGGTTTTAGGGGTCCTAGATCGCGCTCATTTGCAAAAATTTTTTCAAAACTCAAAAGTCGGGATCTCCCCATTAGTGAATTTTTTTTTACGAAAATTCACTAAAAAGGCAATTGCAGATAGGGCATAGATATAACATATAAAATATACATTATAGGTACGTGGGTTCTCGAAGCGATACTTCCCGTTCATTTAAATTAATTTTTAGTCTTACTCTTATGGCTTCTCCTATATGTACTAATTTATTCAAAATTCACAAGAAAATCAATGAAATCTGAAGTATAAAAACATTTTATACCATCAGATTCCAATGATACTTATATATTTTTATCCTAACAAGCCAAACCGAAAAACAGGTATACTTCTAAAACGGTCTTAAGTATATTGCAGTGCTTTGACACATTGTATATTTTGGGACGTGTAACCGAGACACAATCGTAAACGCACAGGTGTGGATGTTACCTGCATAAGAACTGGATCCTGTGTTCTGTGTTGTTATTTTACCTGACCGCTCGTCGTAGAGCTCCACATTGACCGTGAATAAATTAGCCGTTTATAGTCGTTACGATGGACGACGAAGCACATTTTCCCAACCCCTATATAAGGCAGCCTTATCCAAATACAAATAAGTCAGTATGTGCGATTATTAGCCACTTCCGGTCATTAATACAGAAGCTGAAGATGTGACTTGAAGACAGAATAACTTGAGTCTTGAATATTAATATTACGTAACACCTACAAGAATTGAAGCTTAAGTAACGTTTCTCGAGTTCACAATCGTACCTAAAAAAGATTATTTGTGATTTGTTCCAGGTATACAAAATAAATATTTACTCTTCTGTGCATAATTTCTAGTTAATTAAACTAAATAGTTTTTATGTAGATACACTTGGAGAACCCAAATCACCATAACGTATTTTTAAAAACCTTATTATTATTCTCAAATTTTTCATCCTCTGATGACCTTAACTTTGTTAGTGAAGCGATTGTCAGGTATTTGACAATGTGTAGTGGTGATTTTGGTCTCAAAGTGTACTTATCAATGCTCATTACAGGTTCCAATCTTCACTTAGTTGACTAGTTTTTACTAAATGGCAGATAGACTCTTCTATCCAAACTTTCGAATCATGTAACAAAAAGATCTAAACCACCATTTTAGTTCCACATCGTCAACACCCCTTAGTTATAATTGGAGGGTAGGCTATTGACATTTTTTCGTTAAAACTCGAGTAATATAACGTTTTTCCCTCGGAGCCCATGCTACGGTCTTTCAGGCCGAAATGTACGCCATCATGTACTGTGTGCGGGAGAACAAGAGGAGGGGCTACACCAATAAGACACAGACAGCCAGGCAGCCCTTAAGGCCCTAAGTAGCCCACGGGTAAACTCCTGGCTGGTGAGTGAGTGCCGAGACGAGACGAGCGACACCTAGCTGGGCAGAATGAGGTCACCCTCATCTGGGTGCCGGGTCACTCGGGGGTCAAAGGCAATGAAGAAGTTGACAGTCTCGCGAAGAGAGGGTCAGCGGAACCATTTATGGGACCAAAACCGGCTCTGGGCGTGACAAAGAGCACTGCCAGGAGAGCCATTAAGTCCTGGGTCAGAAACCAACACAAGGTGTACTGGGCAGACTGTCCAGAGCTCAGACATGGGAAGTCAATAATTGACGAACCCAGTCTAAAGAGAGCTCTGGAGCTGCTAAGTCTTAGCAGAGGAATATAACGTTTTAGGGTTTATTTATTTATAAGAAAACTTTTAATTTCATCAAACATCTGGTACTCTGTGCTGCAATTAAATTAGGGGTTGAATGTGTGGGGGTGGAATATTGTTGACAGAAAATTCGTTTTCTTTTGTTGCTAAAAGGGCGAAAAAAGTGTAGCATATAAAACTTAATTCTGGGACGAATTTTTTTGCTGTCGGACTGTCGGTATGACGGCATGTACGTCTGTCTGTTAAGGCGCAATAACTTTCGAATTAATTGAGATATCGTCTTCAAATTTGGTATCCAGTTAGCATCCGACAAAGGAACGCTTCCAATTGTTTTTGGGTAACATCGCTTCAGCGGGGAGGGGATAAATAAGAGGTGATTTAGTGAAAATTAACATTTTCTCAATAAAACTCGAATAACATAACGTTTCAAAAGTATAAAGGTACAAGAATACAAATATGTTCTTTGTGGTCAAGTCATTGGCCCTAAATTTATTCCATAATAATGTCTTTCTGAAGAAAATAAATTGTCACAGCTATGTGGAAGTTATGATTCAATTTGCAGCACTATTTTCATAGTAATAAATATCTGCCTGGAAGGAGCATTTGATAATGTTGGATTCGACATGATTACATCATGAACTTGAACGTTGTGACACAAGATAGCTGTTTACTCGTTTCTTGAATAGTTAAAATTATATGTCTTCGGAAAGATGTCTAGTGGGAGGGCTTCCAAAGCCTAGACGACGTTCTGGGAAAGAACGATTCGTAACAAGCTCTTCGACAAGTGGGTAATCTGACACTGAAAACGTGCGCTGTTCGACTAAAACGGGTTTGCTGATGAAAGCTCACAAGTAGAAGCACTGACGAAGCAATTTCCGAGGAGCACTATCGATTATAATATCAATAGAACAGGCAGAGATCTCTTACATTTCTCCTGGAGAACTAATCGACTGTGATAGATGAATCTTCTTATAAGGCGAATAGCTCGCTTCTGAAAAGAACCTAGGAGGCACAAGTTTGTCTCGATGTATTTTAAAAGTACAGACTTTTTCTCTGGCTTAATAATTATGAAGCCAGAGAAAAGTGTCTACGTCTGTATTTAGCACAGAACGTTTTCACCAAGTAGGGGCAACAATAATTAATTCACATAAAAGGTGAGCCAAAATGACCGGACACATTTGAAGACCAAATAACTTATTTGTGAAAAGTGCTAAAAAAAATCTTTTGGTACGTATTAATAAAGCAACGCAAAAAGCTTTTTTCTGCATAAAAACAGTAAATAAAATATACAGTGAGTTTCAAAAATAGTGCTGCAAATTGAATTATAACTTTCACATAGCTGTGATAATTTATTTTCTTCATTAACAGACAGAAGTACATGCCGACAGACCGACAAAAAAGTTTTCGTTCCAGAATGAAGTTTTCTATATGTTGTGAGGCTTTTTGGGCCGTTTTAGCAACAACAAAATTTCCGAAATTTTTGTCATCGATATTCCACTCCCACACATTTAACCCCTAATTTAGTTTCAGCACAGAATACCAAATCTTTGATGAACTTCAAAGTTTTCTAATGAACACACCCTGAAACGTTATATTACTAGAGTTTTAACAAAATGTCAATTTTTACCAAATCACCCCCCATTCGTCCCTTACCCCATAAAGCGATTTTACCCAAAAACAATCCGAGCCGTTCGTTTGTCCAGTGCTAACTGTATACAAATTTGAAAACGATATCTTAATTCGTTCTAAGATTATCGTGGCTACAAACAGACATACAGACAAAAAAAAAATTCGTTCCCAAATCATGTTTTCTATGTGTTATGATACTTTTTACAACGTTAAAGCGAAAACAAATTTGTGTCGCCGGTGCGATAAAATTTCATGATAAAGCTTTTAGTAGTATTTAGTTTTACTGAATTTTCTTTTAAAAAATTCACTAGTGAGGAGATCCCGACTTTTGAATTTTGAAAATTTTCTTCAAATGGGCGCTAATTAGGACCCCCAGAACACATATCCGGGGTCAGTTTCAATTTTTATATGTATATATATATATATATATATATATATATATATATATATATATATATATATATATATATATATATATATATATATATATATATATATATATCACACCGATAACTCAATAAATAATGGGCCGATTTTGATTAAATTTGGTGAGTACCTTCCTTTTGCAAATAGCTTGGATAAGTTCGTTAGCCAGGAAAATCGGCCTAGGTTTTCCCGGAAAATTTGTGTTTTCTTTCTAAAAAAAATTATATCTCCCGAACTAACAAAGTAAGGGCTACCAAATATGCGGGTTTATATCATTATATGTAAGTTATCTACCAAAATTTAGCTCTGTAGGTCAAAAGACAAAAAAGTTATAGGCATTTAAATAAAAAATTAATTGGGGTTTTCCTCAAAACGTCAAAGTTGCGATTCAAATCGTCAAAATTTGCAACATTTAGGCAAATAACTTGAATCTAATACGGGCTATGGAAAGAAAATGTCTCAAGAAGAATGTTTTACAAACCCTAAAGTCTTAGTTTCAGCCGTCATTGTCCTTCACTTTCCTAAAATATTTCTAGACAATTCATTTCAAATAGACCCTTTCTCTGATGCTTGCAGTAGCCTTAGCTATAGAGTTTAACGTTTAATGGTATCAAATTTTCGTAAAAAATCAATAAAGCTCAATATATCCGTTATTACACAAGATATCAAAAAATATATATACATTAATTATAGGGTGTCTTGAGCTACATCTTAAAAAATATTTCTACAATCACAGGATGGCCCATAAGTCGTTGGTGATACAAATGCTCTCTTTTTTTTTAATCAAACACGTCTTATGTTATTGCATTTTTGCATTTTCCATCGAAATATAATGCATGTTTGTAAGAAAAAAAATTCTGGACGCAGCAAGTGCGTTATGGAAGCGAATTTTGATAAATGCTTCATATTTGAATAGCTCAATTTGCTATTAATCTATAAGGTTGACCAAGAAACGAGTTTTTTCGGGAGCACTTTAAGTTTACTTTCAGATATTTTTGTACATTTTCAAACAATAAAGTTATTTTGATGAAACATGACACATTATTTTTACTATATAGGTTATATTGGTAACCAAATTTGATGCCTGCTTTCTTAAAAAAACACACACATATTTGATAGTAAAAACATTTTTATGAAAATTCACTACTATAACGCACTTGCTGCGTCCAGACTTTTGATACTAATCATTCCATTTATAGCTATTTATGTAGACTGTTAGGTAGAAAACACAGGCTTTATGTCACATCATTTGGAAATGATTTATATTATATTAAGCTATTCAAATGAGGTGTTCAACCAGCATTATTTCTTCGTTCTGCTATTTAATGGGCGAATGTTGTCTGTTGTGGAAGGCGTATGTACAAACAGTGAAAGGATTTGTTTTAACCTTCCACAACACCTTATTCATTATTCATTACATTTCCTTGCACTGTATGCATTAGATTTTTAAAATAATAATTATAATCATTAGTTGTAAGGTGATTACTAGTAACATATTGTGCAACATGTTATGCACACATACCTACTTATAATTTAAAAAAAGTCTGGACGCAGCAAGTGCGTTATGGTAGTGAATTTTCATTAAAATGTTTTTAATAGCAAATGTCTTTTTTAAAGAAAGCCGGCATGAAATTTGGTTACCAATATAACCTATATAGTAGAAACAATGTATCATATTTCATCAAAATAACTTGATTGTTCGAAAATGTACACAAATTTTTCGAAAATTAATTTTAATTGTTCCTGAAAAACTGGTTTCCTGGTCAACGCACCTTACGTTAAATAGCAAATTAAGCTATTGAAATTTGAAGCATTTATTGAAAATTCGCTACCATAAGCCCCTTGCAACGTCCTGATTTCATTTTCTTACAAACACGCATATTTCGATAGAAAATGCAATATTATAAGGCGTGTTCGATTAAGAAAAAAGAAAATTTGTATCACCACCGACTTATGGACCAGTCTGTAACTGTACAAATAATTTGATAAGGTGCAGCTAAAGACACCTTATAATTCACGTATACAACTTTTCCGCGTATCCTGTATAATAACAGATATATTGAGCTTTACTGTACGAAAATTGGCTAATAATTATAGACCATTAAACGATAAGCTCTATAACCAAAACCACTACAAAAACATCAAAGAAAGGGTCTATTTGAAATGAATTTTCTGAAAATATTTTAGTAAAATGAAGAACAATGGCGGTTGAAGCTGAAATTTAAGGGCTTAGACAACACTCTTCTTGCTTTATTTTCTCTACATAACTCGTATTTGTTTCAGGTCCTTCTTGCCTAAATCTTGCCAATTTTGACGTTTCAAGTCGTGACTTCGGCGTTTTAAGAGGAAAATCCCTTTTTTTAATGCCTATAACTTTTTTCTCTTTCGACTTACAGATCTAAATTTTGGTACACAGTTTACTTTTTACGACATAAACCCGCGTACCAAATTTGGTTGCCATAAATTTGTTAATTCCGGAGAGCCAAATTTTCAAAAGACAAAATTTTCCGGGAAAAAGCTACCTAGTCAAGTTAAAATTAAAATTAAACCGTTTTATTGTACCGAAAATCCTACGTTTCTAAAGCTGTTAGCGAGAGCGAGCACACAGTATAAATAACGTGTTTAGCATTCCCAATCTCAAGGCTATTCATCCCGTTAAATAGTTAAATAAACAGTTGCCGATGAAAACCGATGTTTATTCATCGAAGCCGAACTAGTTGCAGTAGAACTGAAACAGACACGACTCCGAAATCTAGTTTAGTGTAAAAAGCGTTATTTTTTAAGCTGCTATTTTTATAAATCAATAACTGGTGGTTACCGTTACTGCTCGGTATCCGTTAAAAAATAGCTGACAGTTAAATAACGACCCATCACTACGTAGACCACAGAGGAGCGATAACAGTCAGTAGTGTGCTGATGATGAACCGGGACGGTTCGAAACTGCGGTCCACGCAAACCAATTAAAAAAAATCACAAACGTACAGCAAACAAATAAAGTGTATATTTAAAAGTGATTACAATGTAGTGCAATATTCCAAAAGATATATATATATATATATATATATATATATATATATATATATATATATATATATATATATATACAGCGTGGTCCGTAATTGTATGTCGCAAAGTACATCGTGGCAATAAGCATAAAAAAATATGAAACTTTTCTTAATGTACTTTTGATCAATTCGATCTACTTACAGGGATACGGCCCTGGAAAATTCTTAAGAAAAATGAGAAATTTTATGATAATTTTAAAATGGTTCCGAAGTAGTTGTTTTCACTCACAAAAAATATTACGTAAAAAATAAAAAAGATGTTTTTCAAAAAAAAATCCTTAAAATGTTATATTCTTAGGAACCTCTTACGTTACTGTTTAACAAATGCATTTTATAAAAGATCTTCCTGTCCTTATAGTGAGCCAATAAAATCACTACACAAGTTCTGTTGTTTGCTGAAGGTAACATCGTTTCCGTAACAAGTTGTCTCTTTCCTCCTTGTCGACACCCACGGCACGATAGTATTTAGGCTGTAAGCCCTCGTGGTGTATTGTTGAAATAAAAAATAAAAAACAGGACCCACTAGAAATCCAAAACACGGCATACTTGCTGTGGCTAAACTATACCCGAAAACCACTAGAAATATATCATCTTGCACTTGTACCCCTGCAGAGATTCAACAGCTCATTAAGTTTATTTATCTTGGCGCTCTTATGAAAAGGGGCTTTCGGTTTCAGGTCAAATATGAGAACTAATAAATAGGAAGGCGCTAGACTAGAGATTAGAGATTTCCCAGTACAAGTCTTTGAAGTCGTTTATTAACATGTGTTTGTCGAACATGTGAGGGTGTTTTGTTCTTCCTCATGGTCTACACTCATTAATTCACAGTCGGGGTTGACATAACCGTGGGGGGTGGCTTTAAACTTACAACCTGTGGCAGTGTGTTCGAAAGTCGTAATTTTTTTAATGTATCATTAGTCCAAAATGAGAAAATGTGAAGAGGTAAAGAGTGGGTACAAAAATTGATATTTAAATTGCGTGACGAACTTGAAAGTATGAACACTAAAATTGGCTGAAAAAAATGCATTAGGTATAAAATTGTTCATAAAAATTCGCTTGTTTTTTTTCTTCTTTAAAAATTAACCATACACGCTTTTTTTTATAATTTTTTTATAAAATAAAAAAAGTGAGTCTTCCACTGAGATTCGAACCTGCGCTTAAAAAAACTGTCAATTAAAAGCAAATGCAGCCTCCGTTGTTCAGTGGTAAGAACGTCTACTCTGAGCACTATGGTTCTGGTTTCGACTCCCAGTCATTTCACTTTTTCAGTACACACTGTCACTGAGTGAAGATAGAAACCTGTGATGAGCACTAATAAGTACACTTTGAGAACCCACGGCACGTTTTAAAAAACCTGACGATCGTTAGTGTCATCACAGGATGAATAATTCTAAATAACATCTTACATCTACAACTCTGTTGGTGAATTGTAGAAAAAATTCACTAATGGGGATATTCCGGCTCTTTAATTTCTTTTTTGTGCAGGTATGTAGGTAGTTCTAGACCGACTCGCTCGCAAAATTTTATTTTTCAATATAGTACCACCACCCCCCTCCCACCCCAACATGAATGCCAAAACTGCAACTTTTATCTCTTCGCCGTCACTGATATGGCGCCGGCAAAGGTCATAATGAGGAGATGCCGACTTTTGAATCTTGAAAAAAATTCTTCAAATGGGCGCTAATTAGAACAGATATCCGGGGTCAGTTTCAATTTTTATATGTTTATATTCAGGCTGGCGCATTGAAAACGAAACAGGCCGATTTGCGTCCAGATAATTTTTTTTAAAGAAACGCTGAAACACGTCAATTTTAATATTCAGGGGGGCATGTTTTGAGATAAAACTCAAATTTGTCACATCAACCTCTTAAGGGTTGTGATAACAACCCTTATATTTTAAATAGGGAACATGGATCGATCATTTGAAAGCTCTTTCTTTTCTGAATTCAGTACATTAATTTTTTTGGAAGTTTTATCAACTCGTTTAAAAATTATTCACAGTTGGAGTTGCAAGAACGTATTTAATTCGTTGTGATAAGAAATGCACTAATTAGACAATTTTTCGTTAAAAAAAAACTAAAAAACAAAACCAAACGTTTTAAAATGTTTATTCAGTTAAGTAAGTGTTCAAATTGTTGACCACCAGCTTCCATACAAAAGTACAAATTTTGTTCAAAACGAGCTCTGACATTCTGGAGCATTTGTGGAGTTATCAGACGGCAGTCTTCAATAATGCGTCGTCGTAATTCTTCCAGAAACTCCGGTTTTGTTGCGAACATTCTACTCTTTAAATTGCCCTATAGAAAGAAGTCTAATGGAGTTAAATCCGGTGATCTAGGGGGCCACTCAATAGCACCTCTACGCCGAATCCATTGCTCTGGAAACTCTCTGTTCAAAAACTCGTTGTGAAAAATGCGGAGGAGCTCCATATTTTTGAAACACTAAACTGATTTTCTTGATAGTGATCATCAGACTTCGTGAAAATTGCTTGGTGGATTATTATCTGCCCAATAACGACAATTATGACGATTGGCTGTAGAGTTTAATAAAAACGTACACTCGTCTGAAAAACAGATATTGAACAGAAAGTTTTCGTTATCAGCTATTCGTGCAGTTATAACTTTACCAAACTCCAGCCGCCGATCAAAATCATCTTCATTCAGTTGTTGTACAAGGTGAATTTTATACGGGTGAAATTTATGATGCTTCAATATTCTCTGAATAGTTCTTCTTTTGATGTTTGAAACAGTGGCCAATTTTCTCGTGCTCAAAGTTGGGTCTGCAGCAATTTGTCCTAAAACTTCCATCTCAGTAGTCTCATTTCTAACCGGAAATTCACGTTCAGGATCCCGTTTTTTGTTGGCTACTGAATCACTTTGTCGAAACTTTGCAACTAACTCCAAAATGTATTTTCTGTTAACATGTCTGTCCGAATGTCGTTCATTAAACAAATTTGCGGTACGGTTGGCATAGTCATCGTTTTTGAAAAAAAGAGTAATTATTTCAACTCTTTCTTCTACAGAATACACCATTGTGAAATTAATTTTCGGTAGTACTATCAATTATCAAACCGACCGATAAACTGAAATAATAAACCGCATTTCTCTCATTCCGATAAGAAATGTTCTGATAGTAAATTTTTTGTTTACAAAGCAACAAAACATTGACTATGAGCACATTTCTTATCGGAATGAGTGAAATGCGTTTTTGCATCTTCAACTTCAAAAAAAAAAAATATATCTCCGGAAATAACAAAGCAAGGGCAACCAAATTCGGTACACTGGTTTGTATCATTATAGGTAAATTACCTACCAAGCTCTGTAAGTTAAAAGACAAAAAAGTTAGAGGCATTTAAAGAAAAATAAATTGGAGTTTTTCTCAAAACGCCAAAGCCGCGATTTAAAACGTCAAAATTGGCAACATTTCGGCAATGAACTTGAAAGTAATACGGGCTATGGAAAGAAAATGTCTCAAGAAGAATGTTTTACAAATCCTGAAGTCTTAGCTTCAACCGTCATTGTCCTTCATTTTACTAAAATATTTCCAGAAAATTCATTTAAAATAGACCCTTTCTCTGGTGCTTTGGCAGTAGTCTTAGCTATAGCGTTTATCGTTTATTGGTATATAAATTTTGTCGAATTTTCGTAAAAAATCAGTAAACTTCAATATATCCGTTATTATACAAGATACGAAAAAGAAATTGTATACATTAATTAAAGAGTGTCTTGAGCTACATCTTAAAAAACTATTTATACAATCACAGGATGGACCATAAGTCGTTGGTGATACAAATTTTCTTTTCTTTTTTTAATCGAACACGCCTTATGTTATTGCATTTTGGCATTTTTATCGAAATATAATGCATGCTTGTAGGAAGAGAAATTATGGACGCAGCAAGTGCGTTATGGTAGCGAATTTTCATTAAATGCTTCAAATTTGAATAGCTCACTTTGCTATTAACCTCTAAGGTTGACCAAGAAATCAGTTTTTTTGGGAACACTAAGTTTGCTTTCGGAAATTTTTGTACATTTTCAAACAATAAAGTTATTTTGATGAAACATGGCACATTTTTTCTACTATATAGGTTATACTGGTAACCAAATTTGATGCCTGCTTTCTTAAAAAAACATATTTGCTATTAAAAAACATTTTTATGAACATTCACTACCGTAACGCACTTGCTGCGTCCAGACTTTTTCCTTATGTGGCAAACGTACGTCTCTGGTCAGTTTCCCGCTTATATTATCCCGAATATTTTTTTGTAGTTTATGCAGAAGTGTTGCAAAATATGCCCCATTGACTGTGGTGTTGCGTTGGTTGAAGTATATGAGAAGAATACCCTCACAATCCCAAAAATCGTAGCCATCACTTTTTGTGTCGACTGACAGACCTTGAACTTTATTGGCGGTGCTTCTCTTTTACGCCCCCATTCCATCCACTCCCCTTTGCACAAGAGATCATAGTAGAGAACCATAATTTTACAATTGTCTTCAACACGTTTAACAGGGTTTTCTCCACAGAGGTCCATAAAGAATCGGACACATTCAACACGACGCTGGGCCTGAACTGCTGAAAGATTTTTGTGCATCCACTTTGCAATAACTTTATTTATGCCTAAATGTTCGTGGAGGATTCGGCCAACGCCTGTATCTGAAAGCCCCTACGTTTTTGATCAATTCTTTCACTTTCAATACCGCTTAATACGAGATTCCCAACAAGGGCAATCTGGTTGTCACGGATTCCTGCCGCAGTCGAAACTACTTTGACCAATCTTCTACTACAGAATAAGAGGGAGAATTTTCCCCCTACACCTCATCCAGCCGATCTTTGATGCATTGTGGTGGAAGACCCTCTCGAATAAGGAATTTAATAACAACTGTATACTTAATCGTCGTGACTGAAGACGTCGTGATGAACAAATGTCAGTTATAAGAAAACTAATTGACATATATTTAATTTTTTTCCAAGGCTAATACGACTTGAACCAATGTCTTACCAAATTGTGTCGCTTAGCTCGTAACTCGGCAAAGACAAGAAAGCAGAAAGTAAAAATAGTTGTCAACGTGCACGTACGACGCCCAACATTATCCATCAGCAGTCGATATACCTACCTATCTAAAACTCTCCGGGAGGTAAACTGCAAATTCACCAAAAGTTTCAAGACATATATTGAAAATGTGCCCAAAGTTATTTAAACTATTTGACACTTCTCTTCCAAAACATGGATCACTTGAAATGTTGAGGTAGGTAGCAAAAAGTGAATTTCTCTTTCTTTCTTCCATCATAGGTATAATATTTCATTCCAAACTTCATACTAATATCTGCGTGCTAGTTGTTCAAAACATCCTTTAATTTTTTTTATTTTTATTTCAACAACACACCACGAGGGCTTATACAGCCTAAATACTAGTGTACCGTGGGTGTCGACAAGGAGGAAACAGGAAACTTGTTAATTCTGGACTTGAAGGTTTGGAGGTTCGGAGGAGAAGGAAAAAACATGCGCCGGCAAGGAATTCCACAACTTGGAAGTCCTCAGGACAAAAGAGCGGGCATAACAAGATGTTCTATATCTGGTGACCTGGACAGTAAAATGGTGCATTCGCTCTGTTCCTCTGGTAAATCTGTTAGGGGCAGCAGGTAGAGGAACTATGGAAGAAAGCTCCTTTGAGCACTGCCCGTGCAGATATCTATAAAAGAGAGAGAGGTCACCAACGGCACGTCGGTGGGCAAGGGATGGCAGCCTTTGGGTGAGGGTAGGGTCACCAATGAGACGTATAGCTCTCTTCTGAATGGAGTCCAGGATAGCCAGTGTAGAAGCGGCAGCAGCACCCCAGATGTGGGAGCAGTATACGAGGTTTGGCCTTATTTGTGAAGTATATAAAGTATAGAGATTAGCTGGTGAAAAGTATTTGCGAGCCCGGAAGAGGAAACCTAATTTCTTAGCAGTCGCTTCTGCAATTGATGTAACATGTTGGTGCCAACTGAGATTTCGATCCACATAAATGCCAACAAGTGAAAAGGACTCATTACTTAGAATAACTTCCCAGTCTAATATTTTTTGGAGATCCACGGAGACAGAACCCTCCATGTGTCTGCGATCCTCATCTAGTTGGGTCAAATAGACAGGCTTAAAATATTGTATATTTGAGTGAGGGTGCTGTCGTCCGCGTAACTGTCAACTGGGTTGGATGTGCTAGAGAGGAGGTCATTGATGTGGAGAAGAAACAAAGTAGGGGCTAAAGCAGCTTTTATATTACTTACCCTACGTTTAAAAATCTGAGAGACTCTTCTTTTGCGTTTTTAATATCCTATAAAAAACCTGGATAACCATACAGTGTAGCTTTTTTTTCCGACCAGCTTCTGGCGCATAGGACCCTTTGGACTACCTACCGAAAAACCTGATCTACCTGTAAAACACGTAACTACATGTTTCACGTTGTTTTTTGGCAATCATTTCAAGCACCTATTCCGGGGATTAATTGTGACCCTACTATCAAATCCATAAAGGTATTAAAGATGTCTTGCATTAAAAAATTACCTTTTTACTCGACTAATCTATTGCCAATTTTTAAACCAAATCAATTTTCCTTGCAATAAGTTTATCACTCTGTTATTAGTTATTGTTCAAATGCTTTTAGAATGACATTTAATACCAAAAATTGCTATAAAATTAAATGATCTATGATAACTTCTGTCTAACGAGTTATTTTTATAGTAGGTATATTGTCACCAAACAAACAAAAAATTAATTAAACAAACCTTAAATAAAAAACGGGGTGTTAGTAATGAAACTAGGCTATGTTAGTGATCTTAAATTTTTATTTCAATCCTTAAAAAAACCAAAACAATAACTTGCCTGAGTACTGTCCAGAGTACAGTTCACCACCTTCCAGACGGCTGTCTCTACCCTCTTGGTGCAATTACACCCAGGCACTTGACATAACGTATAACCACCCCCCTGTTCCTGCCCGCATACAGGGGGTACCGTAATAAGAATCACATATGCACTCACCACCCACAATAACACCAGATGCATGACACCCATCATAACGTGAACACATTATTTTAAAAAACGCACTAATACTACACACCTAACCACATACTATCAGTCAAATCACCACCCTTTTTTTCTTCAATTATTTCCCGTCGTAGGTAACACGATCTATTTTAATTTATAATAATAACAGTCGCCCAGAACGTCTACATTTCTATGCAGAGTTAATTAAGAAGATGAGGTTTCAATTTTGTTCTGCGGTAAGCGAATTGTAACACGATGTCTTTTTGTTCACGGAATGAAACAACAATAAGAGAAAATCACGTACCAACTTGCATTATGACATACAACACTCAACTAACTTGAAAGGCGAAATAAGAATCAGTCGTGCAGTCATGTACTGTTTATTCTGTCAGACTGTCTCGGCGGAGCGAGCTATTAGAAACTTGGATGGGATGCTGCCTGCGATGTTGCCACCTTCATACAACATTCACTACATTAAATATATATATATATATATATATATATATATATATATATATATATATATATATATATATATATATATATATATATATATATATATATATATATATATATATATATATATATAAACATATATAAAATTTCTTGTTCTCACCCCCCTACGGGAGAAGGAGCGAACAGGGGTGATAGGCAGTGGTAATACAAGCTGAAAATGCGAAAAAAGAGCCTAGTGCGCCCATAAAAAGTCGCCCTTTTCCAACATTTCGAATGTTGCGCAGTCCTCGGTGAATTTCCTTCCTCCCGTAGTTGCGTAAGCAAAATAGTGGAAAAAGACGACTTTTTATGGGCGCGCCAGGCTCTTTTTTTCGCATTTTCCAGCTTGTATTTCCTCTTTATCTACTTCACCGCCCAGCACCCCCTGTACGCTCCTTGTCCCGTAACTTCCCTGGGGGGTGAGAACACGATATTTTTCTTGTTGCATCTTGCCCTTACGGGTGTTTTAAGGATGTCTGTGAAGAAATTTATCAAAAAAGCGTTCGGGAGCTAATCTGCAAATTAACCATATATATATATATATATATATATATATATATATATATATATATATATATATATATATATATATATATATATATATATATATATATATATATATATATATATATATATATATATATATATATATATATATATATATATATATATATATATATATATATATCACGGGTTGAACAGAGTCCAGAAACTATGAAACTCGATGTTTCAGCTCCCGCTTTGGAACCATTTCTGTCAATAAAAACTAGATGTGACCTGCTACCGTATGTTTTCGCAACCCATGCCATCGCCCCCCGTGTAAATGCCGTATGCCGTTCCACGGCAGATTTTAAATTTCTGCGTTCTCCACGTAATCTTCTTACTATTCTACGACCATCGTGGACCCAAAGACAGAATCGGGACTTGTCAGAGAACACAACACGATTCCAGTTACCATCCCAATTTTATCTGCCGTCACACCACTCAAGCGAAGTAGCACGATGTCGGGGTGTCAGTGGGCGACATAAAAATGGTCTATACAAACGAAGCCAAATATTTTTTTGATACAGGAGTAGATAATGCATGCAGACCTGATTCACAACACCGTGGTGTGTGGAATATCGAGGTACTGTGTGACTTTTACCCACTAAACTCCGCGCTCCCTGGAGTACCGGACCTTAGTTCATACCTCCGTCGGAAATATTTCCCACAATGACGTTTGTATTTGAATGTTCCATTCTGTTTCTGCCGCGGTGGCGTTATCGGGTATGTATAAGCTTTGTATGCTAATGCTTATGCCTATGTGGAAGCTGCTCACCGAAATCGGTGGCACTACGGAGAAGAGCAATTGGGTGAGAGGCGGCTTTTGCGAACTGAATGGTGGATATAGTTGAGTTATAAACTCAAGTATCTAAGGAATTTTTAGATCAGAGTGGATCTGACTGTTTTTGGCAAACCATAGCACTCCGGTAACCATTCTCAGAATTTTATTCTGGATGATTTGAAGGGTCTTGATATATGAATCGGCCGCGATGGTCTATGCAGAGGATGCATAGGTCAAGTCTGGCCGGATTATGACTTTGTACATGAGCAGTTCATTGTTCATAGACAATTTGGAATTTCTGGAAGGAACTTCGAGATGAACATCGAAGCTTTCCGCCGGGCATGTTGGACATGTGGGCGCCATGTTAAGCATTTGTCGAGCAAAACCCCGAGGTATTTGGCTGAGTCGCGCCAGAGAATTAGAGTGTTGCCTAATGCTACGTGTTCGTGAGGTGTGTGTCTCCTCTTGGAGAATAGAACTGCTGAACACTTATCGGGGCTTATAGCTAGACATGATTTCCTATACCAGCCTTGCAGCTCGTCTACGGCGGTCTGTAGGCGTTCGGTTATTATCATCGGCTGAGTGGAGCTACAGAGGATGGTAGTGTCGTCAGCGTACAGTGCATATGTCACGTTTACGGGCGGTGTCGGAGTGTCTGCGACAAATATATTGTACAGCAGAGGGGAAATAGCAGAACCCTGCGGGAGGCCAGTCGTGACTGAGTAGGTTCTAAATCTGGTTCCCAGATGTTTGACCTGGTACTTCATCTGTTGCAGGTATGACCTGATTAGCAGAATCAGAGGGAGATGATAATTAAATGATAGAAGTTTGTTTAGGAGTCCCGCCTGCCAAACTCTGTCGAAGTCTTGAGCAATGTCGAGAAATATTGCACCAGTTGACTTGTTTTTGTTGAATCCTTCGGTGATGTTTTCCGCCACACGAAGGACATGGTCTCTGGTGCCGGTTCTGAAACCGAATTGCTCGTCAGGAAGAATATGGTTCTCTGCGGTGAATGAGGCTCATGTTACAAATAACGAGCGATATGATAATGAGACCACCTATTTTTAGAACTGTCACGCGCATGGCGTCATGTGGTGAGTCCAATGCAACAATAATATGCCCTCGTACAGTGGAGTTTGACGTTTCATCACAACCTCTTAACAAATTACGTATTTTGCTAATATTTAGGTGCATACAGTTGAAAGTAATTTTTTAAGATCAGAATACTATACTGTGATTATGTGACATGATGATCAAATCAAGTTTGTGAATGTTAACGCCCTCTAAATATCTGCGAACGTCTTATTTACTTTTTAAGTTTGTGTATCCCCTTGTGTATCCCTAATGCTAATTCAGAGCTCCCTTAATTATTATACTTGTCTTATATATATATATATATATATATATATATATATATATATATATATATATATATATATATATATATATATATATATATTATAAAAATGAAAAATATTAAGTTTAGTGCTGCGGTCTATATTATATGAAAAAGACAATATAGGCAACAAAGTGGAATGTAACTTCAAGCGCATTAAACTGACGTATATAAACTTTTTGATTGAGAATGACTTTGTTTTAAGTATGTAGTTCGACTTCTATAACGTTACCTACCAGGTGACATCATAGGAGGAGGCGAGGCATATGCGCAATATCATATCTCTTGTAAGTCATTATATCATGAATGAAGCTAGCCTTTTCGGAATTAGTTTTTTAATAAGCGATAATTACGCTGTAATTAGTATACCGCACTAATGAGCTCTAATTAGAGCAAAACCGGTCAACGGTTCTAATTCTGGTGAGAATACATGCATTGCTTGTATGTTAGGGAGGAAATGGGCCAGGGTTGACAATTTACAAAATTGTTAGTTGGTTGTACTATTTGTATTTTTTGTTGGTTGTACTATTATCTATTTTATAACACCATGTGTTATTTGGAGCTGTCGTGACAACATACTACCTGGTTCCGCACCGAAATGGCCACCCTGTCGTACATCTCACAATGTTCTAAAAAACTTTGTCTGTAATATTTAATAGGTCGTTCAGCACATACAATATTTACGTTTTGTGTCATTCTCTGCTTAACAATGCCACCCAATTCCTTTTTCTTTAAATGCCCATTACTTTTTTTGACTTAGAGATCCAAATTTTGGTATATGGTTTACGTTTTACAATGTAAATCTGCGTGCCCAATTTATTTTTCGTAGCTCTCTTACTTTTGGAGATACAAAAAATTTCCGAAATAAAACCCAAAATTTTCCAGCAAAAGCCGGTTCGACTTCCCTGGCTAACGAACTTATCCAAGCCATTTACAAAAATAAGGTACCTGCCAAAGTTTATCAAAATCGGCCCTTTATTTTTTGAATTATCGTTGCGATAAATTGAAACTGACCCAGGACTTGGTTCTAGGGAGTCTAGTTCGCGCTCATTTGCAGAAATGTTTCTAAATTCAAAAAGCGAGATCTGCTTTTTTTATGAAAATTCTCTAAAAAAATGTGCACCTGTTAAAATTTTTCGTCCATGTTGTTTTGCTAACGAACTTATCCAAGCCATTTACAAAAGTAAGGCACCTGCCCAGGTTTATCAAAATCGGCCCATTATTTTTGAGTTATCTCTGCGATAAATTAAAACTGACTCAGGACTTGGTTCTAGGAAGCCTAGTTCGCGCTCATTTGCAGAAATTTTTCAAAATTCGAAAGGTGCGATCTTCTTTTTTTATGAAAATGCTCTAAAAAGTGTGCACCAGTTAAAATTTTTTGTACGTGTTGTTTCTTCATTGCTGATCAGAGACAAAACAGCGTAGTATAGAAAATTTCATTGCGATTTATCTGCTCTTGCTGAGTGTTTAGATTTTTTGGAAAGCCAGTGTATTAACAAAGAAAGAGATCAGAAGTTTGCGTGTACGCGGGGATGTATGAATGCTGAGAAGCGAAAATAGCATCTCACGACAGAAATGTTGTTATAAAATAGCATATGCTTTGTGATGTGCCCACCCCTTTATTGAAATGGCATGTCGGGTATTATTTGCAGTAAGGCTCGCAAGAGTCTATCAAAATATCTCAAATTATATTTTTTGTCCATAAAACTATGTTTATCCTGCCTAACGATGCCGTAAAAGGCGAAACCGGTTGCAGAGAACAAAGCAAGCACCAGTGAAGCAAGAGAAAAGGCCTACATCTGTATTTAGTATCGAACGGTTGCATCAGTCAGGGGACAATACTTAATTAATGAGTTTACCCTAGTATCAAAATGTTCTGCCCAAACTGGCAACTTCGCTTCATGCCTGCTTAGTTTCTTTTGTGTGTCCGCTGCATCATGAACGGGCGGAGTGGAAGGGGCGATAAAGTTTTGTTTACGAACTGTACAGTCACATGCAACGTGCATCGGGTACGTCGCTAAATGACGCTTATGCTATTTTAGGTTAAGGTAGAAAATCGAATACCACTAACTTACTGTTCTATAAAACCAATGTGTAGGGGCGGTGTTTCTAAACAGAAAACAGAACGGTTCCTTTCAGATTCCTCATTCTCCACCGAAAATAATTTATTTTCTTTAGTATTGTTAACATGTGTTTATTAATTCTCTGAAAAGGCAAAAGGACAGTTCCTGTTTGGTAAGATATTAACAAAGGGGATAAATTTTACAAATCATGTTTTTTAAGGATATAGTTTTATCAATATGCATTATTTCTGGCTTTAATACTTCATGTAGAATTTTATTAAATTTATTGGTTTCAGAATTCAGAACCTAAAAGTATCAAGTAGGCGAATACCTGAATGTGAATGGTTTTATGTTCGTGCAACATCAAGTCTAGACATGTTTTTATAGGTTTAATTTATCGTTTAAAATAAAAACATGTATTAAGTTGAAACTGTGGGCAGATAAGTGCAAATTCAAAAGTAAAGTCGATATTTTATTCATATAAAATTTCTGCGTTCAAATAACAATAAAAATCAACATAATATGAAGTACCGATTTCTATTTTATAGCGCAAGTATATTTCTTCTTTTAAGCAAATTTTCACTAAACAAAATTTGCTCTTAGAGAGGTCACGAGACTGTCGAAAAATTTCTTTAAATGAGCGCCATTAAGAGTCCCTCATCATCATCACAGTCTAGATGCGATGTGTGTCATCTTGTTGCAACAATGGCTTTGTCTCCAGCCCCTCTTTTCATTTCATTGTAGCTTCCACACTTCACCAATTGGGCGCTATAGGTTCTTCAGAAGTTTTCCTCTTGGCCTGCCGTTTCAATTTTTTAAAGTAAATAGTCTTCAAATAATATATGTTGTCAAACAGTTATTATGTCTCAGAAAAGATGCATCAGATTTTGCTCTCCACTCAATTTGTTTTCACTCACCTCGTCGTCTTTAAATTTGTAATATATAGGTCATTGGGTTTCTCGTTTTTCTCAATGACCATATTTCAGAACCTTTTACGAAGGTAATCCCAAAAGTATAAGGCCTTTTAGTGAATTATCTTTAAAAAAATTCACTAATGGGGAGATCCCGACTTTTGAATTTTGAATTTAGGACCCCTGGAACCCAAATCCGAGGTCGGTTTCAGACTTTATATGTTTATATATATATATATATATATATATATATATATATATATATATATATATATATATATATATATATATATATGTATATATATATATATGTATATATATATATATATATATATATATATATATATATATATATATATATATATATATATATATATATATATATATATATATATAGGACCGATTTTGATAAAACTTGGTGAGTACCTTCCTTTCGCCAGTGGCTTGGATAAGTTCGTTAGCCAGCGGAAAATCCGCCGAGGTTTTCCCGGAAATTTTTGTGTTTTCTTTCAAAAAAAATCGAAAAAAAATTATATCTCCGGAATTAACAAAGTAAGGGCAACCAAATTTCATACGCGGGTTTATATATCATTATAGGTAAGTTACCTACCAAAATTTAGCTCTGTAGGTTAAGGGACAAAAAAGTTACAGGCATTTAAAGAAAAATAAATTTGGGTTTTCCTCAAAACGTCAAAAGTCGCGATTTTAAACGTCAAAATTGGTAATATTTAGGCAATGAACCTGAAACTAATATTAGCTATGGAAGGAAAATCTCTCAAGAATAATGTTTTACAAAGCCTGAAGACTTAGTTTAAATCATCCTTCATTTTACTAAAATATTCCCAGAAAATTCATTTCAAATAGACCCTTTCTCTAATGCTTTGGCAGTAGTGTTGGCTATAGAGTTTATCGGTTAATGGTATATCATTTTTGTCGAATTTTCGAAAAAAATCCTTAAAGCTCAATATATCCATCATTATGCAAGATACGAAAAAAACTTGTATACATTAATTATAGGGTGTCTTGAGCTACATCTTAAAAAAAAATTCTACAATTACAGGTGGCCCAATTGGTGATTCGAATTTTCTTTTTTAGTGAATTTTCTTTAAAAAATTCACTAATGGGGAGATTCGTTTTATATATATATATATATATATATATATATATATATATATATATATATATATATATATATATATATATATATATATATATATATATATATATATATATATATCGTACCGATAACTTGAAAAATAATAGACCGATCTTGATCAAATTTGGTGAGTACCTTCCTTTTGAAAGTGGCTTGGACAAGTTCGTTAGCCAGGAAAATCGGACTAGGTTTTCCCGGAAAATTTTGTGTTTTCTTTCTAAAAAAAATCATATTTCCGGAAATAACAAAGTGAGGGAACCAAATTTGGTACGCGTATTTGTATTATAAACGGTGAACCATGTACCAAAATATAGGTCTCTAAGTTTAAGGACAAAGAAGTTACGGGCAGCTAAAGCAACAAATTTTGGAGTTATCCTTAAAACGCCAAACTCGCAATTTAAAACGTCAAACACTAATTTAAAATGTCAAAATTGGCAATGTTTAGGCAAAGAACGTGAAACAAATATGGATTGTGAAAAGAAAATGTTTCAAGAAGAGTGTTTCACGAACCCTTAAGTTTCAGATTCAACCGTCATTGCCCTTCATTTTACTAAAATATTTACAGAAAATTCATTTCAAATAGACCCTTTCCCTGATGATTAATGCTTTGGGTGTCAGTTTAGTTAAGTTGATGCTTTCGCTGTAGGTTTAGTGAAGTTTATGGTTTAAGGGTCTATAATTTTTAGCTAATTTTCGTAGAACAAATTCGTTACTGCATTTTAGCATTTTTTATCAAAATATGATGCATGTTCATGCTCGTTGTTCTGTCACTTTTAAATTCAAATGTCGCGCGCTACACTGACATAGAGTAAGTGTTACTAATGGTTTCCGCCAGAAGACCAGAGAGGGGGAAGAAGAATGAGAGAAGGGAGAGAAGCTTGCATCCCTCTGCCACTTGTTTTTGAGTCCTTGAAGAGGCAAGAGGTCTCGAGAAAGCGAATTGCTTTCAACCCCTTGAAGAGACACGAGGTCTCGAAATATCCATTTTGTTTGTAAGTCCGTTGGGAGACACGAGGTCCCTAGAGGTGTTGTGTGTGAATACAGAAAAACGAAGCTTATGTTCCTGCATTATTGGAGAATAAAGGTAGGTAACTTTGCTTATTGTCAGTGCCCTATTTGTTCTGTTTTTTTGTTATTCATTATAAAATAAATACACGTGGTATTTACATTTGGCCCATCGACCGGATTTTTATAGTTGTTTTGTTTTGTTATTAGTTGATACAGTCCATTTTTTGAAGTAATTTTACTTGTTTCCTTTAGTCTAGTAAATTTGTAATTGTTTATTGCCGTGTTGAGTCATTTAATTTCAAGGTGACGTTATTGCTTGTATATAACTAGGTACATACTCGAATTGCATATTGTTGAAATCACGTTTGCATATTGTTTAAATCGCGTTTAGGAATTTTTTTTTTGCGTTGAACAATGGAGTTGACTCAGCTAAAAAATAAGCGCGAAAGCGTTTATACACGAGTAGAAGCCATATTGCACGTGGCTCAACAGGTCAAAATAGACGCAGTAGTGGATTTAGATAGGTTGAATAGATTTGAGGTTCGTTTTGAGGCGTTGAATGAGTTGGTCAATCTATTTGATTCATTGCATTTGGACATCGTGTCGGTAGTTGATCGATCAGAGTTGGAGAGCGAGCATGAAATGCAGAACAAATTCGATGAACTGCAATACTCTATAAAAACTATCTATCGAGAACTGAGAGGTTATGCAAATAAAGCCGCTGAGAATCAAGCTCGATCCGTTTTTCACGGTAGTTCGAAATCGAGTCGAGCATCGAGTAAGTCGCGGTGTTCGGTCAAATCATCGAACGCTCGATCTCTCAGTGAAAAGGAAGTAACGAACGCAAACGCGATTATGTCAACTTCAAATTTAAACAGACATTTGAGGTTACCGAAAATCGAAATGCCAAAATTCGATGGAAATTGGAAAAACTGGCCAACCTTTTATGATCTGTTTAAAACAATGATTCATGAGAACGAATCATTGTCAGATATTGAAAAGTTCCAATATTTGAGTGCTTCGTTAGTGAAGGATGCAGCTGGCCTAATCAAGAATTTACCGCTAACGGGAAGCAATTATGGGATTGCATTCAAGTCTCTGGTCTCAAGGTATCACAATACCCGGGTTTTGTTGACCAATTATTGGCAGGGTATTGTACAGGCCCCCAAAGCAAATAGTGAATCTGCTTCTTCCCTACGAACGTTGTTGTCTGTATTCAGTGAAAATTTGGAAGCGTTGAAGCAGTTTGAACATGACATGTGGGATTTCACTAAATTCAACATGTTGCTGCAAAAGGTGGATATGAGTCTTAAGCAAAAATTTGAGCTTGAGTTTTGCGAATCGGACATTCCCAGTTTTAGTAGTTTATGTAGATTCTTGGAAAAGCAGTGTAAAGCAATGGAGACAACTGCCTTAACTTCCAATTATGTGACTAATAGAAGGCAGCATGTTTCAGCAACCACTGCTAGGCCCGCTTCGTCCTTTGTTACCAGCACAAAGCTTGTATGTGCTTATTGTAAGGAGGAGCACACCATGCTCAAGTGTGATGGATTTCTATCTTTATCCTCTCATAAACGGTATACGTTCGCAAAAAAGAATAATCTTTGTTTTAACTGTTTATCAAACTCGCATGCCAGCAGGGAGTGCAAGTCATCAAGTTGTCGTGTATGTAATAAACACCATCATACATTATTGCACTTCCCAAAAGCAC
Organism: Tillus elongatus; assembly: GCA_964006375.1. Taxonomy (NCBI): domain Eukaryota; kingdom Metazoa; phylum Arthropoda; class Insecta; order Coleoptera; family Cleridae; genus Tillus; species Tillus elongatus. The sequence continues at coordinate 10,886,598 of OZ023263.1, read as the reverse complement.
CGGCATCGGGAGATGAGAGTGACTCAAACAAGCCACCTGTGGAAGAGCCACAAGGTGCAGAGCAATTGCGTGTGTTGGCAAGTGTGGTAAATAGGGAACAGTCCGTGTTACTGGCAACTATAATGCTATTAGTACGAGATAAAAATGGAAAGGTTAGGAGATGTCGAGCTCTCCTGGATTGTGCGAGTGAGGCTAATTTCATTTCGCAGCAGTGTGTTGAAAAATTGGGGCTCAACACCTCATCTCGTTCAGTGATGGTTCAAGGCTTGAACCAAATGAGCTCGCTTGCTAGCCAAGGCACTCTCAAATGTCGAGTAGAGTCCATTTATGAGCCAACAAAGTTAGAGTTGGACATGATTGTGATTCCGAACATTTGTTCCAAGATCCCTTCTGCTAAAATTGAGCAGTGCCACTGGCAACATATTCAGAACTTAGAGTTGGCAGATTCAGAGTTTGGTATACCAGGGGACATTGAAATTTTGTTGGGTACTGACGTTTATGCTCATGTGGTTAGACCTGGAATAAAGAGAGGGCCTCGAGGTGCACCAGTGGCCATCAATACTGTTTTTGGTTGGGTGCTTATGGGCAGTGTAGAACAGTCAAAGTCTCATTCTGTTGTGAATAGTTTATGCACGTTGGTCGACTTGGATCATACCTTGAAACAGTTTTGGAGCTTGGAACAGGTACCACAAGGTTTAGTTATGTCTCCGGAAGATAAAAAATGTGAGGAAATCTTCAAGAAAACTCAGCACCGAAATAGTGCTGGGAGATATATTTTAAATATGCCCTTTCGTGAGGGTACTCCGTGTTTGGGAGAATCTTTCAGTGTTGCATTGAGGCGGTTTTACTCCCTGGAAGCACGTCTTAGTAGGGATCCAGCGTTGCACAAGTCCTATTCGGAGTTTATCAGGGATTATTATGAGTCTGGCCATATGTCTCTGGTATCAGATGTAGCTGTGGAACCATCTGATGCATACTATATTCCCCATCATTGTGTGTTGCGTCCTCACAGCCTTTCGACCAAACTGCGGGTGGTATTTGATGCTAGTTCCAAAAGTACGAATGGTGTATCTCTGAACGATACGTTGTTAGTGGGAGCGAAGTTGCAGACAGATATTGCCACTGTGTTGTTGAAATTTCGCTCAAACAAAATTGCATTTACTGCTGACATTCGGCAAATGTATCGACAAATTTTGGTTGTAGATAATCATAGGGATTATCAAAGAATTCTCTGGAGGTTCTCAAAGGGGGAACCTGTACAGAAATATCGCCTTAATACTGTCACATATGGGGTCTCCTCAAGCCCACACATGGCAATCCGAACAATGATGCAGCTTTGTGATGATGAGGAATCATCTTTTCCATTGGCAGCAAAGCTAGTTCGGTCCGATCTCTATGTGGATGATGTAGTCAGTGGAGTCGACTCATTGTCAGAGGCTTTTGAGTTGCAACGGCAATTGATTGGGTTGTTTGCTAAGGGGGGTTTTGAATTGAAGAAGTGGGCCAGCAATAATTCGAAACTGTTGTCCACAGTATCAGCTGATAGTCAGCAACCTCGATCGTTAGATTTAAATGATCCATCAGTGTTGAAAATTTTAGGATTGCAGTGGTGTCCCATAGGTGATACATTCTCTTTTAATGTTGAACCTATTGATCGTCCGTGCACAAAACGAAATCTTCTTTCGGAATTGGCAAGAATTTATGACCCCCTGGGTTTTTTGTCTCCTGTTACCCTGTTGGCAAAATATCTTATGCAGTGCTTGTGGGAGCAAAAAGTGGGATGGGATGATAAGCCCTCAAAGGATATTGTTGGTCAGTGGTCTCAGTATAAATCACAACTCAGTGCGCTAGCAGGTTTATCAATTCCCAGAGGCGTAAAACACGATAATATCATCAGTACAGAACTCCATGGGTTCTGTGATGCATCGGAGCGAGGGTATGCTGCAGTTGTTTACTTAAGACAAGTATCAGAGGAGGGTCAAGTTTGGATCAATTTTCTGTGTGCCAAGTCCAAGGTATCACCTTTAAAAAGAATATCGATTCCACGTCTCGAATTGTGTGGGTGTTTATTGTTGGCAAAGCTTCTGGAATTTGTGTGTCGGGTGTATGAAGGTCGTTTTGAGTTTAACTCTATGTATGCTTGGTCAGACTCTATGGTGGCACTTGCCTGGATAAAATCATCTTCCAATAGGTGGAAGACCTTTATTGGGAATCGAGTAGCAAGCATACAAGAGACGATTCCTCCAGAGTCATGGCATCACGTAAGTGGACAAGAAAACCCAGCTGATTGTGCATCGAGAGGCATGTTACCTTCTGGGTTTTGTGAGCATCCACTATGGTGGGCGGGACCCGCCTGGCTAAAATTGGCAAGAGAAAATTGGCCCAAGTCGTTGCGTTTTGAGCCGCCAGAAGAGTGCCTGGCGGAGCAACGAACTCTCCCCGTACTAGTTACTTTGGCAAATGAGGAGTGGCTCAGTAAACTTTTGAATCGCTTTTCGCATCTACGGAAAATTCAGGGTGTTGTTGTATATTGTCAGCGGTTTGTGCGAAATTGTAGGGTGTCTCCATCTGACCGAACTACTGCATCTCTGACAGCCACCGAATTACAGGAGGCGCTTCATATGCTTATCAAATGTGCTCAAGGTGAAGTATTTCAAAGGGAAATAGCATCCTTGGTTAAGGGTGAGAGGTGTGCGAGGGCAATAAATAAGTTAGCCCCCTTTCTGGATACAGAGGGTATCCTCAGGGTGGGCGGTCGCCTTCGTCAAGCTGATGTTCCAGTTGAAGTGAAACACCCTATATTGTTGCCCCGCTCACATCGTCTCACCGAGTTAATCATTGCACACACACACCATGTCAATCTTCATCCTGGTCCTCGCACATTGCTTCATTTGCTTTCGCAACAGTTTTGGATTTTGTCCCCTCGGAGAGCTATTCATCATGTTTTGTCAAGGTGCTATCGTTGCTTTCGAGTGAATCCTACTCCCATGGCACCGATGATGTCTGATTTGCCAGTTGCCAGGGTTTCTCAGTTGAAGCCGTTTTCACACAGCGGAGTTGATTTTGCAGGTCCAGTTTTTGTGACACAGGGCAGATATCGAGGTGTCCGAAAGGTGAAAGCATATATTTGTTTGTTTGTGTGCATGGCAACGAAGGCCCTCCATTTGGAAGTAGTGTCTGATCTTTCAGCGGAAGCCTTCTTAGCAGCTCTTCGGAGGTTTGTGGCTCGCAGAGGAAGATGTGACAATTTGTATAGCGATAGAGGTACCAACTTCGTCGGCTCAAATAAGCAGCTCTTAAACTATGCAAAGGGGGCAGCAGATGCTTGTACCATTAAGTGGCATTTCAACCCCCCATCAGCTCCGCATTTTGGAGGTCTGTGGGAGGCAGGAGTGCGCTCAGTCAAGACTCATTTGCGAAGGGTGATCGGTTTGCAGATTCTGACCTTTGAGGAAATGTCCACGTTGCTTGCTCAAGTGGAATCAGTTTTGAATTCTCGACCATTGTGTAGTGCGAGTACTGATCCAAATGATCTGTTAGCCCTATCCCCAGGACATTTTCTTACAATGGAACCGTTAGGTGCTCCTCCTGATGCTGATTTGACTTTGTTAAGTATGAATCGCTTGTCACGCTGGCAGCTGGTGCAAAGGATCCACCAGGACTTTTGGCGCCGCTGGAAGAACGAATACCTGCATACACTGCAGCAGCGTGGTAAGTGGGATACTGTGCAAACGTCCCCCCCGATCGGAGCTTTAGTTGTGATTAAAGATGAGACTTCGTCACCTCTTGTTTGGAAGCTCGGACGCATTATGCAACTATACCCAGGCCGTGATGGTATAGCTCGGGTAGCTCAAGTTCGCACTAGTAGTGGCACTTTTGATAGGCCTCTGACGAAGTTATGTCTGTTGCCATCGCAGTAATACGTCTGCCTTGAAATTTTTTTGTACAGTTAATTATAAATCCAATAGCTTCAGTTTTTTGTTTTTTGTGCTTATTGTAAATTTTTGTTTTGTTTGTTTATTTGAGAAACAATATAATTGTGAAAATAAATCCTTATTTTGGTGGGCGGAATGTTCATGCTCGTTGTTCTGTCACTTTTAAATTCAAATGTCGCGCGCTACACTGACATAGAGTAAGTGTTACTAATGGTTTCCGCCAGAAGACCAGAGAGGGGGAAGAAGAATGAGAGAAGGGAGAGAAGCTTGCATCCCTCTGCCACTTGTTTTTGAGTCCTTGAAGAGGCAAGAGGTCTCGAGAAAGCGAATTGCTTTCAACCCCTTGAAGAGACACGAGGTCTCGAAATATCCATTTTGTTTGTAAGTCCGTTGGGAGACACGAGGTCCCTAGAGGTGTTGTGTGTGAATACAGAAAAACGAAGCTTATGTTCCTGCATTATTGGAGAATAAAGGTAGGTAACTTTGCTTATTGTCAGTGCCCTATTTGTTCTGTTTTTTTGTTATTCATTATAAAATAAATACACGTGGTATTTACAATGCATGTTTGTAAGAAAAAATCTGGAGGCAGTAAGTGCGTTTTGGTAGCAAATCTTCATTAATTCCTCCAAATTTCAATAACTCAATTTGCTTTAACGTAAGTTTTGTTGGTTAGGAAACCAACATTTAACTTTATTTTCGGAAAATTTTTGTATGAACGCAGCAAGGGCGTTTTGGTTGCGAATTTTCATTAAATATTTCAATACCTCAATTTGCTATTAACCTAAGGTTCATTGGCTAGGAGACCAGTTTTCTCAGAAACATTTAAAGCTTATTTTCGGAAAATTTTTGTACATTTTCAATTAATTATTTTGATAAAATATGGTACATTGTTCCTACTATATAGATTATACCGGTAACCAAATTGATGCCTGCTCGCATTAGAGCGATATATTTGTAATTAAAAACATTTAAATGAAAATTCACTTCCATAACGCACTTGCTGCGCCCAGAGTTTTTTTTTAGAAATATAAAGAAACGTTTCTTTTCAATAATTATAAGTATCAGTGAATTTTCATTAAGAAAATTTACTAATAGACAGGTATCGATGGTAAGACTTTTGGAAAATTTATTCAAATGGGCGCGAATTAGGGCTCTTAGAACCCAAATCTAAGGTCAGTTGAAATGTTATATATATATATATATATATATATATATATATATATATATATATATATATATATATATATATATATATATATATATATATATATATATATATATATATATATATATATATATATATATATATATATATATATATATATATATATATATATATATATATATATATATATATATATATATATATATATATATATATTCCCAGTTTTTCCGCGAAATTTTTGGATTTTCCTTCGGAACATTTTCGTATCTCCGAAACTAACAGAGATATGACAACCAAATTTGGCATATAAGTTTCTACTATCCAACTTACCTTACACGCAAAAATTCAGATCTCTAAGTTTAAAGGAAAAAAGTTATAGGCATTTTAAGAAAAATAATTTGGGTGCCACTGGTGATCAGAGGAAATCACAAGTACAAAATATTTTGTATGATTAACAAAACCAATTGAATATTACATCCAACGGTTAAGTTTTCTTGACGCAAAAACGTCAAGAAGTAGCAGAAAAAAAAATTGATCATTTTTCTTCTTCAAACGTCAAAGTTGCGATTTGAAACGTCAAAATTTGCAATTTTCAGACAACGAATTTGGAACAAATATGGATTTATGTAGACGATATGTCGTAAGAAGTGTGTTTTACAAAGCCTTAAGATTCAGCTGCAACCATCATTGTCCTTCATTTTACTAAAATATTTTCAGAAAATCAATTTCAAATAGACCCTCTTTCTGATGCTTCGGCAGTAGTTTCAACTATAGAGTTTATGGCTTAATAGTCTATATTTTAGCAAATTTTCGTAGAAAAAATTCGTTAATGAGAAGACCGCGACTTATGAATTTAAAAAAAATTCTTCAAATGAAGGCGAAGTAGAACCTCAAAAACCCATATACGGGGTTAGTTTCAGTTTGTGTCTGTTCACACATATACAGGGTGACGCTTTTTTACGGCAAAACTCAATATATCCGTTATTATACATATGACAAAAATGTATAATTTTAATAGACCTGACCTACATGCCTTTGTTAATGATTTAGTAAATTTTATTTTTGTTTCAGTGTGCACTCGAATGAACGTCTATTCTTGAGGGATTTCGTGTCTTGTGTGAGTGGATCTAGCGGTGGACGGCTTGCCCAATGGCTACAACCAGGAAGCAGAGTGGACCCGGCAAAATGTCAAGTAATTTACGCCAGAGACGATCTCAGATGCGGATGGCCAGCCATTATTACCGTCCTCACAAGAGACCAATACTCAGATCTGGTTCATGTACCAAATATGAAGGTATGAGGAATGCTCTCATGTGGCGTAGTAAAAGGAAATAATAATACCCTTACCAAATTTGTAAAATAATTATAAACTATCAAGGTTAAAATTGAGTACATCGCATCATTTGGTTGTCACTTTTTTTCAGGTGGAAGTAAAAGCAATACCAATCGACAAAAATGAACTTGGTGAATGTGACGCTGGTAGAAAAATGAGAAGAGTTAGCCAGCAAGACCCACTAACCTTCGGCGGACTACCTCCACCTCCTCTGCACCATTCTTATGAACCTACGGTCAGAGAGAAGATGTGCTTCCATTCTATCACAGTTATGAAGGTCGGTACAAATAAAATTGTTTGTCACTATTGCAAAAACGTACCTATTTTTGGATTTAATATCGAAAAAAGTACTACCAGTTTAAGATAATTTTGATTTTTTAACAATTTTTCAGCCCTACCAGAACTACTCGTTTGAGGAACTGAGGTATACATCTCCTCCAGTAAAGAGGTCAAGTGAAAACATGTTGGTTAGACCAAATGCTGATGGAACATATAGCGCTACATGGACACCGGCCTCAATTGGCTGTTACTCAATCGTTGTTAATATTGATGGCTATGAGATGGAAGAGGTGAGACAATTTTAAAATTTGTATAATTTTAAAGAGTGACGATTTTCCTTTTAAAGTGAAGACTGTTACTCTTATTTTCATCCCTTATGTAATATAATTTCTACCGTGCACTTTTAATTACAGTATTGTATATTCCAAGGTTCCATTCTGGGGTCTCTAATATTTATTTTTATTTTTCAGCACGAATCTATACCTTGTAGTTTGCAAGTTGAACTTTTTAATATCTGTACTAAATGTTTTTTCTGATGGCACCATTCTCCTTAACCTAAAAAAAACTCTACATTTCTCAGGAGGCTCTAACTTCAGCATAAACTTTACGGACCTCTTCTGCAGCGACAAAAATCCCTACGGCGTCAGATGACTTCCTCACTACTCAATACCCTATCATATTCTGGAATGTATAACTGCAAAGTAGTATGTCCTCAATTCGGACAAATCAACAAAATCTCTAAGCTTTTTAATGGTAAAATGGTCAGTTGCTGATCTACCACCGGGAAAATCGAAATATCACGTTCACTTCAACCTAGAGTTAATCATAAAGCTCATAAATCTGATCTCTAAAACACCCTGAACCTGCAGTTTTACGATAAAAGTTGGGCAGTTGGCATCCTGTTCTTTTCGAGAAATATTAAATTTTATGAATACTGACGTCTGAGAATTTAATGCTAGATGATTCTCAAAATTAACTAATCACTTTGATTTTTCTGAATGGAGTTTGTTTATAGAAATAATTCCTCATCAGAGTGAAATACCACCAATACAGCGAATAAAGTAATATACCGTCTTATTTCCAAATCTGAAGTATAAATGAGATACAACAGTGGATGAAAACCGAGTCCTGTGGGATTCCTCTTTTCATTCTTAACTAGCTGCATTTTTCGTTAGTAATATACCGTCTTATTTCCAAATCTGAAGTATAAATGAGATACAACAGTGGATGAAAACCGAGTCCTGTGGGATTCCCCTTTTCATTCTTAACTAGCTGCATTTTTCGTTACCGACAACATAGTGTCGCCTTTTCTCTAGGTAATTCCTAAAGTACTCTAATGCTGTACCTCTAACACCACAGTTTGACCACTTTTGCAGTAATTCTGGGTGATCCACAAGATCAAAAGGTTTACTCAAATCTAGATAGAGTCCAACTTAGTCTGACCTTCTTTATAGGTGCTTCATAAAGGCTATCCAAGAACTGGATAATAGCTGGGGAGGTTGAATCTTTTTTCCAAAACACATGCTTCTTCTTCTTCTTCGAGTGCCGTCTCCTCTTAGATGGTTGGCTATCATCATGGCTATTCTCACTTGTGGTGCTGCAGCTCTGAACAACTCAACGGAACTACGGTTGTACCATTTTCTCAGATTATTTAGCCAGGAAATGCGTCTTCTTCCTCTGCTTCTCTTTCCCTGTATCTTTCCCTGCATAATATTCTGCAACAATACATATTTCTCTCCTCTCATCACGTGGCCCAGATATTGCAGCTTCCTTATTTTAATTGTGTTCAATATTTCTTTTTCTTTTCTCATTCTTCCCAGTACCTGCTCATTTGTTACCATGTCTACCCAACTTATCCTCAAGATCCTTCTATATGACCACATCTCAAATGCATCACTTATATCTTTCTTTAGCGTCCATGATTCCATCCCATATAGCAACACCGAGAAAACGTAGCATCTCAATATTCTGGCTCTAAGTTGTAAGTTAAGATCTCTACTGCATAACACGCTTCTCATTCTGTTAAATATGGTTCTGGCTTGTCCAATTCTTGATTTAATTTCTTCAGCGTACTCATTATTTTCATTAACAGTTGTTCCCAGGTACTTGTACTTGATTTTCTCTACCAGTTCTCCGTTGATCCATAGGTTTTCCTGTTGCTGAACTGATTTTGTAATGGTCATAAATTTGGTCTTTTTGATATTTAAGGTAAGTCCGCTCTCCTCGCTACTCGTCACTACTTGATCTACTAAGCTCTGTAAATCTTCTATTGTTTCGGCAATGAGTATTGTTAATGGGTATTCCATTGACCTTTACTCCTATTGTTGTTTCTTCCAGCGCTCTCTAAGTGATTTCTTCCGAGTAAAGATTAAATAATAGCGGCGATAGTACACATCCTTGTCTTACACCACATTGTATTTTTACTTCTTCTGAGAGTTCATTGTCCACCTTAATATTAGCCGTCTGGCTGTAGTATAAATTATTTATTATTCTAATATCTTTCATGTCTATATTTTTACTTTTAAGTAACTGAATGAGGTGGTTGTGGCGGAATCTATCAAATGCTTTGTTGTAGTTAAGGAAACAGACATACATCGGCTGATTGATGTCTGTGCATCTTTGAGTCAACACATTGAAGGCAAACAAGGCTTCTCTTGTTCCCATTGCATTTCTGAAGCCAAATTGGGTTTCGCTAATATCTTGTTCTAATTTTCTAAAAATTCTCTGGTGTATGATCTTTAGGAATATTTTGAGAGCATGACTCATTAGACTGGTGGTTCGGTGGTCACTACATTCTTTTGCATTAACCTTTTTTGGTAATGTAATGAAGGTCGATCTAAGCCATTCGCGGGGAATGATTCCTGTGTTGTATATTGTGTTAAATAGTTCCACCAATATGCCCATTTGATCTTCTGTGATTAGTTTAATTATTTCTGCTGGAATTTCGTCGGGTCCTGGAGCTTTATTAGACTTTGCCATTTTTACCGCGTGCATTACCTCTTCCTTTGTTATTGTTGGGCCCAAATCTCCTTCTGTGTCCTCTCCTACCATTTCTAATTGTCTGTCATCGTCGAATAGTTCCTGGATATACTCCTTCCATCTTGCCAGCTTCCCTGCAGTGTCTGGGATTATTTTGCCATCTCTGTCTAGCAAAACATTGCTTTGGTTTTGCCTTTTTATACCAGTCACCTCCCTAATTTTTTTATAGAGGTTAAGATCATCGTGTTTCATTGTCAGTCAAATCTTCTATCTCCGCACATTTTTCTCTGTACCACTTTTCTTTAGCTTCACTTTCTTTGGCAACACATGCTAATTTTTCTTAAATTGTTTATCCTTATTCAATAACTCAACCAACCCATTTGCTACAATTACTTCCACATCGTCACTAACGTGTGGAAGTATCGCATCGGCGACAAAAATTTCCAATTTTTTTTTCGATTAAACGTCATAAAGAGTGTCGAAATATATAGAAAACATGATTCGGTAACAAATTTTTTTGTCTGTTGGTCTATATTGTCTGTCTGTTTGTAGTCAAGATAACTTTAGAACGAATTGGGATATCGTCTTCAAATTTGGTATCCAGTTAGCACCCGACAAAAGAACGGTTCGGATTGTTTTTGGGTAAAATCGCTTGAGTGGGTAGGGGATGAATGGGGGTGATTTGGTGTAAATTGACATTTTTTCGTTAAAACTTGAGTAAGATCACGTTTTAGCGTTTGTTTATTAGAAAACTTTCAATTTCATCAAACGTCTGGTCTTCTGTGCTGAAATTAAATTAGGGGCTGAATGTGTGGGGTGGAAACAGAAATTTTTTATATATTTTTTTAAGTAAAACAGCGTAAAAAGTCTGAAATCATATAGAAAACTTGATTCTGGAACGAAATTTTTTTGGTATCCAGTTAGCACCCGACAAAAGAACGCTTCGAATTGTTTTTGTGAAAGATTGATTCAGGGGATAGGGGATAAATGGGGGGATGATTTAGTGAAAATTGACATTTTGACGTTAAAACTCGAGTAGTATAACGTTTTAGAAGTTTATTGGTACATGAATACGAATATTTTCTTTGTTATCAAGTCATGGACCCTGAATTCATTTTATGAGGATGTCTTTCTGAGGAGAGTAGATTGTCACAGCTATGTGAAAGTTATGATTCACCTTGCAGCTTTATTTTTTCTAGTATTTCTGAAAATGTAGCCAGTTTAGATGATTAATATTAATTTTATTTGTAGGTATTCAGAGTGGAAGTAAAAGAACCTCCACAAGGTATGACACCACCGAGTCAAAATATGGCCAAGAAGTCTGCTCATCAACCAAGCAAGCTAAGAAAGTTTGTAGCTAAAAATTCAGCCGGTCTAAGAATTAGGGCTCATCCTTCTTTGCAAAGCGAACAGATAGGTATTGTACACGTGAATGGAACCATTGCTTTTGTGGATGAGGTACCTAATCTTGATTTTCTTTTTGTTTTTAGTTTTGATCATGTATTTTTCCAGATTCACAATGACGACGGCGTCTGGTTACGTTTATCAGTGGACACTATAAAGCAATATTGCAACAATACATGTATCATCGAAGCATGGTGCTTACAGTATAACCAGCACTTGGGGAAAACGTTGCTGCTGCCAGTTGAAGAGCCAAAATCTATTTTGGATCAAGTTATCAATGACACTATAAGGCGGAAGTTACCAGAAATACACGACAGGTATTCTTTTGACTTGATGAAACCTTATACAGTGTTGTCAAGTTGTCTTTTTTAATTCAAAATGGTGTGTTATTACTTGAAATCAACAACTTTTCTTTAATATTTTTTTAGAGTATACTCAGTGTAGGTTACTTTTAGTGATTCACCATCATCGCATCATCACACTCTGTCTCACCATGACTCTCTTTCTCCAGCAGCTTTCATTTCATCATAGCTTCTGCACTTCATTAACATCCATTGAGCCAGGTTTCTCAGAAGTTTTTCTCTTGGTCTGCCTCTTTCCTTTTTTTCAAGTATGTGTCCTTCAAGTAATGTTAGAAATGTATTATATAGTCTTAGAATATGCCCAAGAAATTTAGCCTTTCTCGTCTCAATTTCTTTTAGCATCTTTCTTCTGTCACCTCTCCTAGCACACTTTTATTCGTTTTTCTACCGATATACTTTGTCGTTGTCATTTTTCTTTATGTTCTCATTTCAAGGGCTTCTGTTTTCTTCATGTCATGCTTTTGCAAAGCCCATCTTTCTGCCTCATATAACTATGCTTATGAGTTGATGAACCTCTTCCTCAGGTTCAAGTTAAAATGTTCAATAGTGAGAAGATTATTCAGTGTTGTGATGCGTGTTTTGCCATCGCGATTCCCCTTGTCAGTAATTTGCTATATTTACCATCTGCAATTATACTCCTAAGGTACGTGAATATATCCACTTATTCTAGTTGTTGGCTGTTCAACTTTACATCCATTTTTGTAGTCCTTTTCTTATTTATCTATATTACTTTTGCTGTTGTCACATTATTTTTAGTTAATTCTTCGTAACACATCATTTATTACACTAATCATTCTTAGGAATTTTCTTTTCATTTTCTCTTATCAGCACTAAGTTAATAAAATAATTTTTGTATCATCTAGTGATTGTGAATTGATTTACTTGACGTTCATGGTTGCTTTCATTTTCTTCCATGTAAATCATAAGTGATCTTGGTTAATATATATTAAAATTTGGTATATGTCTATTTTGAGCGACGCCGAATGCAATGGCGCACTTATTTTTTCCTAAAAATCGCCCTAAACCTTTTTCCAATTTTTTGACATAGAAAAACTGCATTAGTAGCCCTTGGTCAGGTATCAGAGAGAACAATTTTCACAGCATTCATAGGGTCTTTCATCTTATATCTTTTTGTGTTTTGTTTATCAAAATCGAATAATAAATACAAAAGTTACAGGGGACGTTTAAATGGGCCATTTTTTCTCCTCGTCCGCGTCTTCGCCTCCCCGATAGCACCGCAACCTTTGGCTCATTGTGCAGGCCTTTTGTCTTTTCTAATCCACCCATTCCAAAATCACTGTGCCTTGAACTAGTCTGCACTGCGATTGGTAGGGTGAAGTTTTATAATGCTCTGTCTCCGGTCTAGGCTATCCCTAGATCAGTTGTCTTTTGTGGTCCAGAGCTTTACACTCGCACAAGATGTGCTGGGCTGATTCCTCCCCCTCGGCGCAGTCTGCATGCCAGGTTCCCTTCGAACCACCCCATTTTATGCCGGTGTTTCTTGACGGCCATGTGTCCCGTCAAGAGACCTGTTGTGTTTCTGAGCTGTCCTCTACTAAGATTTAGCAGCTCCACAGCTCTCTTTGAACTGGGTTCGTCAATTATTGACTTCTCATGTCTGAGCCCTGGACAGCCTGTCCAGTACACCTTGTGTTGGTTTCTGACCCAGGACTTAATGGCTCTCCTGGCAGTGCTCTTTGTCACGCCCATAGCCGATTCTGGTTGCATAAATGGTTCTGCTGACCCCCTCTTCGCGAGACTGTCAGCTTCTTCATTACCTTTGACTCCCGAGTGACCCGGCACCCAGATGAGAGTGACCTCATTCTGCCCAGCCAGGTCACTCGTCTCATCTCAGCATTCACTTAGCAGCGTGTGGAATTTACCTGTGGGCTATCTAGGACCTTAAGGGCTGTCTGTGGCTATGAGGATACACTTATTGGTGTAGCCTCTCTCTCGCAAGCAGTGCAAGATGGCGTACATTTCGGCCTAAAAGACCATTGCATGAGCTCCGAGAGGAATACTGTTACTTACCCTCGGTCCTTCCGAATAAACGCCTGCCCCCGTCCCACGCTCCTCGCCGGATCAGTCCATGAACCAGACGTGCGCGTCTCGTGGTATGCCCGGCGTCTCCCCTCGACATGCCTCGCGGTCCGGGATTTCCACTGTTAACTTGTTTTCCCTGCCGATTCGCGGGCTCGCGAAGTCAGACCTCATTTCAAGCATGGGCTCGTTCACGATCTCCTGAATTTTGTAGTGGCCCCTGCAGCTTAGGTTGATCTTCAGTCTATGATTGCAGCTTAGTCTGTATAGTCCTAGCCTTGCCTCCCCCATGATATCTAAGTTAGGGGGGATATCCAGCAACACCTCCATGGCGGCTGTTTGGGTTGATGTCATGGTCCCTGTGATGCCGAGGCAATCCATCCTTTGGATCTTGCCTAGTTTTTGTTTCGCACCGGATTGTCTCACCTTAGGCCACCAGACCAGTGCTGCATATGTTAACGATGGTCTGACCACCCTTGTGTAGAGCCAGTGGGCAATACTAGGTCTTAGTCCCCAAGTTTTTCCATGTAGCCGCCTAGTGACAGCTAAGGTCATGACTGTCTAACGCAGTATTTTTTCAACGTGACCATTCCATATTAGCTTTGAGTCCAATATGAGCCCAATAAACCAATCACCTCCGGACTGGGAACACTCAGAAATAGAGGCGCCTTATAGGCAGGCATTTAGAGTAGACTGGACAGTCGCTAAAGAGGTGGTTACCTGGAGCAAAATCAGATGGGCCATTAACAGCTTTAAGCCATACAAATCGCCGGGATTTCATGGAATAATGCCCATCATGCTCCAACAGGGGATAGATATACTGGCGCCGGTGCTTACCCTCATTATGAGGGCCAGCCTGGCTCTGGGGTACATTCCGAGGGCATGGAGATTGGCCAGGGTTGTATTTATTCCTAAACCTGGGCGTCCAACAGACCAGGCAAAGTCCCTGAGGCCAATAAGTCTCATGTCCTTCTTGCTGAAAACAGTGGAAAAACTGCTCGACCGGCACATTAGGGGTGGTGTACTGGAAGCATATCCTCTACACTGCGGACAATATGCATACAGAGCAGGATTCTCAACAGAAACAGCACTGCACCAACTGGAGAATACGCTGGAGAACAAGGAGGTGGCGCTGGGGGCCTTCCTAGACATAGAGGGGGCCTTTAGCAACACCTCGTTCGGATCGGTTCTGGCAGCTGACCGGGAGCGTGGAATAGAGGAGACCTGCTGCAGGTGGATCGGTTCCAAGCTCAGGGACAGGGCGGTGTTCACCTCACTCGCGGGAGGGACTCTGCTGGCGGGGGTCGCGGCGGGGTGTCCGCAGGGGAGCGTTCTGTCTCCCTTGCTCTGGTGTCTAGTCGTGGACGGCCTGCTGGGGAGGCTCTCGGGAGGGGGGTATGAGGTACAGGGCTATGCGGACGACATTGTCATCATAGTCCGAGGAAAGGTCACACAGGCAGTGTGGGAGCGTATGCAGACTGCACTGAAAGTGGTGGAAGGGTGGACGGTTGATCAAGGTCTCGGGGTGAGCCCCGAGAAAGCAACCGTCGTGCCGTTACGAGGAGGAGGAAGTGTGAAAGCCACAGAACTCTCACTCTATACGGTAGGAGCGTTCCAATCGCCAGGGAGGTAAAATATCTTGGGGTCGTATTGGAATCTAAGCTAACCTGGAATGGTCACATTGGAAAAATACTGCGTAAGGCAGTCATGACCTTAGCCGTCACTAGGCGGTTATATGGAAAAACGTGGGGACTAAGACCTAGTATGGCCCACTGGCTGTACACAAGGGTGGTCAGACCATCGTTAACATATGCGGCACTGGTCTGGTGGCCTAAGGTGACACAATCCAGTGCCAAACAAAAACTAGGCAAGATCCAAAGGATGGCTTGCCTAGGCATTACAGGGGCCATGTCTTCAACCCCGACAGCCGCCATGGAGGTGTTGCTGGATCTACCCCCCCTACACTTAGTTATTATGGGAGAGGCCAGGCTAGGACTATACAGACTAGCCTGCAATGGTAGACTGAAGATCAACCCAGGCTTCAGGGGCCACTGCAAAATTCAGGAGATCGTGAAGGAGCCCATGCTTGAAATGAGGTCAGACTTCGCGAGCCCGCGAATGTGCAGGGAAAACAACTTTACAGTGGAAATCCCTGATCGCGAGGCATGGCGGGAGGAGACGCCGGGCATGCCACGGGACGCGCTCGTCTGGTTCACGGACGGATCTGGCGGGGAGCGTGGGACGGGGGCAGGTGTTTACTCGGAAGGACCGAGGGTAAGTCATAGTATTTCCCTCGGAGCCCATGCAACAGTGTTTCAGGCCGAGATGTACGCCATCCTGCACTGTGTGCGGGAGAACAAGAGGAGGGGCTACACCAACAAGCGGATCCTCATAGCCACAGACAGCCAGGCAGCCCTTAAGGCACTAAGTAGCCCACGGGTAAATTCCTGGCTGGTGAGTGAGTGCCGAGACGAGACGAGCGACCTGGCTCGGCAGAATGAGGTGACCCTCAGCTGGGTGCCGGGTCACTCGGGGGTTAAAGGCAATGAAGAAGCTGACAGTCTCGCGAAGAGAGGGTCAGCAGAACCATTTATGGGACCAGAACCGGCTCTGGGCGTGTCAAAGAGCACTGCCAGGGGAGCCATTAAGTCCTGGGTCAGAAACCAACACAAGGTGAACTGGGCGGACTGTCCAGGGCTCAGACATGGGAAGTCAATAATTGACGGACCCAGTTCAAAGAGAGCTGTGGAGCTGATAAACCTTAGCAGAGGACAGCTCAGAAACACAACAGGTCTCTTGACGGGACACATGGCCGTCAAGAAACACCTGCATAA